>CM060679.1:64933824-65014165 GCA_030686995.1 Artemisia argyi | reverse complement strand
AGAATTGCTTTCTTTTCCAGATTTCTCTCCCAAAGTACCTAAAATCACAAAAGGAACAATTTAGGGCAATATTTGATCAAATAAATTCGAATTCGGGCTTAAATGACCCCCTAAAAATGGATCATTTTTTGCCTCATCATATACCCTTACACTTGAGATTTGCTTGTCCTCAAGCAAATGCGCTTTTATTCTACTCAAAATACAAGTTAGGGGTCATTTAACACTAATATAAAAGTAATTACAACAAATAATCATTCCACTAAAGACCAATAGACAAGCACGGAGGTCATACACTAGCACCTCACAAATAGTGTTTAGATACTCACATCTCTCGGGTGTAATAAAGTGTAAATTACAATATGGAAACGGAAGATATCTCTCACTACCTGTTATAGCAAAATAGATTACCATAGGTTTGGGAAAGGATCAAACCTCCACCATATGGCGTAAGCACCTAGGATAAACTATCAAAGAGGTCTTTTAAAGGGTTGTAACGTTAGGTGTAGGGATATGAAATACACGATTTTGTTGGATAAAGGAAGTTTTTTTACTGGTGGCGAGTTAACAATCTTAGTCAATTACATGTACAATGTGGCGTTGCTAAGCCAAGACTAGACTCGACTTAAGCTAATAAATGAAAAATAACAAAAAACATAAAATGAACATAGAATAAAAAGGGATGGTAGTCCGTATGTTTTTTCTCTTTTCCTTTTTCTTTATTTTTTTTTTATTTTTCTTGATTTTTTCGATTTTTATTTATTTATTTATTTATTTATTTATTTTATTTTTTTTGCATACACTCTTGCCCTACCATCCAAAATAATACATCATAGGGAATGAATATTCCCCTTACACTTGAATCTTTACATACTTTACATTAAACTAATCTAATGACTCGAATTAGAAAAATCAAAACACTTGGAGCACTATTAAGATTAACGCACATATGGGGTAATAATATGATGTTCTTCCCCATTACTCCATACAATAAGTACTTTACCCATGAGTCCCAATCGTCCCAAAACAATATGTACAAGGATATGACTCGACTTAGCAACCATGTAATCAATTAGAAAGTTAACTTAAGGTTTAACAAATAACAATAATGCACTAAAAATGAGCGCATACACGGAAGGCTAAGGCGATTTGGTTGTACATTTAAGTGGGGTGTAACAAATTCTTCCTTTAAGTAAGATTCTTAAAGTTAGAAACAAAAAGATAGGCTCGGAGGGGTGTACTAGGGGTATCGTGTACTAAAAATGAGTACAACGCTAAGGGTGTGGGAAAATTTAGTTGACTTAACTAGCCAAATAATATGACATAAATGGTCAAGTAATTATGATACGGGTTTAACACAAGGGTGATCCTAATGCCTCTTATCATGTAGTAAATCCTACCACACGAATGTAGTCTCACTAGCGGTCTCGGGATGCATCACTAACGCAAGTTCTAGAATCTAAATGCTACCGGTACACTCATAAGCACTAATAGTAAATGCTTTTCCTATCAAATCTACAGGCGAACCTCACATATTTGGGTGGAAATTTTTTCTGAATATACGGTTATGTGCTAATCATACAATCTCCTATCCATGAGACGCTTGCTATGGCTAAAGTTTCACTCCTAAATGTTGTAAAAATTTTTAAATTTGGCGCTAAAATTGCACTAACAATTATTTCTCATAGTTTTATTACACATCTACCATTAAACAAAACAAACTCAAGCGAAAGTGCATATGTAAGGTATCATCTTTTTACCCTCCCCTTACACTTAAGATGAACATTGTCCCCAATGTTCAAGTAAAGAATGTAAAAGTGAAAAAGTTAAAAAGAATGAAATCAAATACTCCCCTGATTCTCTCGGTATGGATAATAGGGTGGCCAGGTTAAATCTTCCTCCAAGAAAATGAACAATCAAAGCTTCCCTTCCAGAATGTAAATCATCTTCTTGTCATACATAACTTGTAAAACCTGATAAAATAGACAAGACAACCTCGTGTAAAATCGGCGGCATCCTATATAAGATACTAAATCCTAGAAAACAAGATAAGATATAATGCTTGTGGAATGAAGTTTGCAGATCTCCTGGAGATTATAAAACTTAATAATTCACAAAAACCATAAGACTCCGTTAGAAAAACAAAACCGGTAAAATTTCTAGATTTTTACACTTGACGCCGTCAGAAGTGACCTGCAGAAATTCTTATATCAAGTTTCCGGAAAATTTCTGGAAAAACTTGGTCCTACTTCCTGGAAAATCCTGCAAAACTTCATTATGACTCAATACAAGCATTTGACTCTAACAAATACGAATATACATGTTCATTTAATATTGTGGAGAATCATGATCGGTTTTTTTCTTGAAAATATATTTGGGGTTTCCCCTTACACTTATCTTTTGCAAAAATACCTTTAGGTGGAGTTAAGACTAGGCCAAAACAACAAAGTAAAGTATTTCCACTATTTAGTTTAGAAACATGATCTACCAACAATAAAAAAAATAAAGCATGCATACGGAAGCAAATAACAAACAAATAAAATCACACAAAGCATGGGTTGCCTCCCAAGAAACGCTTTTCTTTATTTACGAGTCTTGTAGCTAGACTCAAGGTCATGGGTTACTACGTGACCTCATCATTGGTTCCACTATCTAATTGTAGATATTCTTTGTAAAAACCAATCACCTTTTTCTCAACCGCCCCCATAATCATTTGGGCAAATTCTTTATCGACTTTATACCTTGGTCCAAGGGCCAAGCAATCTTTGTAATAAAGACTCCTTTTTTCCCATACATAATCCATGCCCTTTTTCTTATCCTCCTCATTAGTATCCTCAAAAGCACCAACGTTGTCCTTATCAAAACAAGATATAAAGCGAAATTCTTTCATCCTATTAGGCATCCTATAAGTGATACTATCGGTGTTACTTGCAAATCGGATCGTTCCTTCTATCTCATCATATTCCAATTTAGACTCCTCAACAAATGGTTTGCCAGACACAACATTAGATAATCGACAATTAATAACATTAGCAAGATCCTCCACAATCATAAAGTCGGTGACAAAAGTGAAATTACCAACAAAGACATGTAAACCTTTAACTCTCCCGACAAAGTTACAAACTCCACCGGGGTATTTGGGATCTCTTCTAGGTTCAAGTCTTGTTTTCACTATATCATTATAAACAGTTGAGGACATAATGTTGATTGGAGATTTAAAGTCAATGTAAGCATTGCTAATGTGCCTATACCCAATCATACATGGTATCTTAGCATTCTTAGGATCGCCTCTCTTGATCTTAGGTTCAATTATGGTGAAAGGATATCAATAAGATTATTATAATATGCAATCTCCTCCTTAGTGTGGTATAGATTAAAATAGTCATTAAGCTTCGGATCTATTTCCCCCTCTTCAAGTCCCTCAATAACATTCACAAAGTCATTAGGCCCTAGGTCCTCATTTAAATACAAGGCGGTCGCTAGGTCACTAAATGCATGTTCGAGCTCAACCTTGATCAAACTATTAAGCTCCCTAAGTTCCCTAATCTCACTCTCAATTTGTTCACGTAACAAAGCCACTTCTCTAGGGGAAAGGGGTGGATTCGCGTTTTCCATAATGGTCAACAGAATAGTCTATGGATTTGATTTACTAACAAAGGCACAAAGAAAAAGATAGACTAAAGAAAACCTAAAAATAAAAATAAAATCTTACTAGAAAGGAATCTAGTAAGTAGACCTAATAAAAAGAAATTCTATCCTAGACAATAACTATTCCCCGGGCTGCGACGCCAAAAACTTGATGCGTGGGAATTGCACCAGGCTTTACCTCTCAAGGGATCTTGAGAAGCCTACAACCCCCACCAGGCAGTGTACCTGATCGTTGTAGTATAGTATAGTGACAAGTACCGGGGGATTGATCGTTCAGCTTAGGAATAGTGTCGCTAGGATTAGAAAACCTAAATACTAGTTCTAAAGGTGAGGGATGATTATTTTTGTATTTTTATATTTTTTAGAAAGCAAGTAAAAATCTCGGGTTTGAAGGATTTGGGCGGAATTAGTTGCTAATCAACTAACCCAATACTAAAGATGCAATCAAAATAAAATACTAGAAATGAAAATAAACTAAATTATACTAAAGTTGTGAGCAATAAGTGGAGAAAATGTGTTTACTTAGATTTCACTACTCCTTAGACATCTTTTACATGTTAATTACTTGTTATAATTGCATGGATGACGGATCGTATTCCTTAATACCATTCATGGGGTGGCACACTTAACTCCCCAATTCTATGAGCTCTTATCTCCTCCTACACCATGCCCAGCACAACTATAGGGATTTTAAACAGTGGCTCATGCATTAAATACAACTAATAAAGACCTAGTGCGCGTCGGTTCATGTTTCTTAAGACGTTCAAGCATGTTACCAATTGGAGATCTGCCAGTTTTCTTAAGCCTAACATATAAATCATTCATCCAAGACAAGTATAAACAAGTAATCAACACATAATTAACATCTAGGTTTCATTAGATCCAAGCAAACACAAGATAGATCTAGCCTAGCATGATGGAATTAAGACAAGAACAAGATATAGACAACCAACACATAGACATATTGATTGAATTGAAAGAACACTTATCTCAATTACACATGAAAGGTATCAAGGGCTTGGAACCCTTGAAAAACTTGGAAAATTCGCACCAAAATCGTACTTAGGGTTTCTCCAAAACTTCTCTCCTTTAATGTGAAAATTAGAAAACTATATATAGGAAAAGAGGTCTGACGGTGTCAAGACAAACCTTGTGACGCCGTCACCTCGCCGCCAAAACTATTCTCGGACTGCCTTGATCTACAATTGACGCCATCAAGACTTAATCATTTCCAGGCCGTCATGACTTTTAGTCTTGACGCCCTACCTTCGTGACGCCGTCAAATCTGTACTGGGTCATCATGGAATTTTGCTCTTGACGCCGTCAGGAAGTTACTCTTGACGCCGTCACCTACTGTTCCCAGCATGGAAAATTAAGACTTTGGCGTTTTCTTCACTTTTATGCTCCAAAAACGTCCGAATTGCTTCCTTTTCCAGATTTCTCTCCCAAAGTACCTAAAATCACAAAAGGAACGATTTAGGGCAATATTTGATCAAATAAATTCGAATTCGGGCTTAAATGACCCCCTAAAAACGGATCATTTTTCGCCTCATCATATGCCCTTACACTTGAGATTTGCTTGTCCTCAAGCAAATGCGCTTTTATTCTCCTCAAAATACAAGTTAGGGGTCATTTAACACTAATATAAAAGTAATTACAACAAATAATCATTCCACTAAAGACCAATAGACAAGCACGGAGGTCATACACTAGCACCTCACAAATAGTGTTTAGATACTCACATCTCTCGGGTGTAATAAAGTGTAAATTACAATATGGAAACGGAAGATATCTCTCACTACCTGTCATAGCAAAATAGATTACCATAGGTTTGGGAAAGGATCAAACCTCCACCACATGGCGTAAGCACCTAGGATAAACTATCAAAGAGGTCTTTTAAAGGGTTGTAACGTTAGGTGTAGGGATATGAAATACACGGTTTTGTTGGATAAAGGAAGTTTTTTACTGGTGGCGAGTTAACAATCTTAGTCAATTACATGTACAATGTGGCGTTGCTAAGCCAAGACTAGACTCGACTTAAGCTAATAAATGAAAAATAACAAAAAACATAAAATGAACATAGAATAAAAAGGGATGGTAGTCCGTATGTTTTTTCTCTTTTCCTTTTTCTATTTTTTTTCTTTTTCTTGATTTTTTCGATTTTTTTTTTTTTTTTTTTTTTTTTTTTTTTTTTTTTTTTTTTGCATGCACTCTTGCCCTACCATCTAAAATAATACATCATAGGGAATGAATATTCCCCTTACACTTGAATCTTTACATACTTTACATTAAACTAATCTAATGACTCGAATTAGGAAAATCAAAACACTTGGAGCACTGTTAAGATTAACGCACATATGGGGGTAATAATATGATGTTCTTCCCATTACTCCATACAATAAGTACTTTACCCATGAGTCCCAATCGTCCCAAAACAATATGTACAAGGATATGACTCGACTTAGCAACCATGTAATCAATTAGAAAGTTAACTTAGGGTTTAACAAATAACAATAATGCAATAAAAATGAGCGCATACACGGAAGGCTAAGGCGATTTGGTTGTACATTTAAGTGGGGTGTAACAAATTCTTCCTTTAAGTAAGATTCTTAAAGTTAGAAACGAAAAGATAGGGTCGGAGGGGTGTACTAGGGGTATCGTGTACTAAAAATGAGTACAACGCTAAGGGTGTGGGAAAATTTAGTTGACTTAACTAGCCAAATAATATGACATAAATGGTCAAGTAATTATGATACGGGTTTAACACAAGGGTGATCCTAATGCCTCTTATCATGTAGTAAATCCTACCACACGAATGTAGTCTCACTAGCAGTCTCGGGATGCATCACCAATGCAAGTTCTAGAATCTAAATGCTACCGGTACACTCATAAGCACTAATAGTAAATGCTTTTCCTATCAAATCTACAGGCGAACCTCACATATTTGGGTGGAAAATTTTTCTGAATATACGGTTATGTGCTAATCATACAATCTCCTATCCATGAGACGCTTGCTATGGCTAAAGTTTCACTCCTAAATGTTGTAAAAATTTTTAAATTTGGCGCTAAAATTGCACTAACAATTATTTCTCATAGTTTTATTACACATCTACCATTAAACAAAACAAACTCAAGCGAAAGTGCATATGTAAGGTATCATCTTTTTACCCTCCCCTTACACTTAAGATGAACATTGTCCCCAATGTTCAAGTAAAGAATGTAAAAGTGAAAAAGTTAAAAAGAATGAAATCAAATACTCCCCTGATTCGCTCGGTATGGATAATAGGGTGGCCAGGTTAAATCTTCCTCCAAGAAAATGAACAATCAAAGCTTCCCTTCCAGAATGTAAATCATCTTCTTGTCATACATAACTTGTAAAACCTGATAAAATAGACAAGACAACCTCGCGTAAAATCGGCGGCATCCTATATAAGTTACTAAATCCTAGAAAACAAGATACGATATAATGCTTGTGGAATGAAGTTTGCAGATCTCCTGGAGATTATAAAACTTAATAATTCACAAAAACCATAAGACTCCGTTAGAAAAACAAAACCGGTAAAATTTCTAGATTTTTACACTTGACGCCGTCAGAAGTGACCTGCAGAAATTCTTATGTCAAGTTTCCGGAAAATTTCTGGAAAAACTTGGTCCTACTTCCTGGAAAATCCTGCAAAACTTCATTATGACTCAATACAAGCATTTGACTCTAACAAATACGAATATACATGTTCATTTAATATTGTGGAGAATCATGATCGGTTTTTTTCTTGAAAACATATTTGGGGTTTCCCCTTACACTTATCTTTTGCAAAAATACCTTTAGGTGGAGTTAAGACTAGGCCAAAACAACAAAGTAAAGTATTTCCACTATTTAGTTTAGAAACATGATCTACCAACAATAAAAAAAATAAAGCATGCATACGGAAGCAAATAACAAACAAATAAAATCACACAAAGCATGGGTTGCCTCCCAAGAAACGCTTTTCTTTATTTACGAGTCTTGTAGCTAGACTCAAGGTCATGGGTTACTACGTGACCTGATCATTGGTTCCACTCTCTAATTGTAGATATTCCTTGTAAAAACCAATCACCTTTTTCTCAACCGCCCCTATAATCATTTGGGCAAATTCTTTATCGACTTTATACCTTGGTCCAAGGGCCAAGCAATCTTTGTAATAAAGACTCCTTTTTTCCCATACATAATCCATGCCCTTTTTCTTATCCTCCTCATTAGTATCCTCAAAAGCACCAACGTTGTCCTTATCAAAACAAGATATAAAGCGAAATTCTTTCATCCTATTAGGCATCCTATAAGTGATACTATCGGTGTTACTTGCAAATCGGATCGTTCCTTCTATCTCATCA
The DNA here is from genome assembly GCA_030686995.1 of Artemisia argyi. NCBI lineage: Eukaryota > Viridiplantae > Streptophyta > Magnoliopsida > Asterales > Asteraceae > Artemisia > Artemisia argyi. Next base: position 65,006,152 of record CM060679.1, on the reverse strand, counting down.
TATTCCAATTTAGACTCCTCAACAAATGGTTTGCCAGACACAACATTGGATAATCGACAATCAATAACATTAGCAAGATCCTCCACAATCATAAAGTCGGTGACAAAAGTGAAATTACCAACAAAGACATGTAAACCTTTAACTCTCCCGACAAAGTTACAAACTCCACCGGGGTATTTGGGATCTCTTCTAGGTTCAAGTCTTGTTTTCACTATATCATTATAAACAGTTGAGGACATAATGTTGATTGGAGATTTAAAGTCAATGTAAGCATTGCTAATGTGCCTATACCCAATCATACATGGTATCTTAGCATTCTTAGGATCGCCTCTCTTGATCTTAGGTTCAATTATGGTGAAAGGAGATCGCAGGTTATCAATAAGATTATTATAATATGCAATCTCCTCCTTAGTGGGGTATAGATTAAAATAGTCATTAAGCTTCGGATCTATTTCCCCCTCTTCAAGTCCCTCAATAACATTCACAAAGTCATTAGGCCCTAGGTCCTCATTTGAATACAAGGCGGTCGCTAGGTCACTAAACGCATGTTCGAGCTCAACCTTGATCAAACTATTAAGCTCCCTAAGTTCCCTAATCTCACTCTCAATTTGTTCACGTAACAAAGCCACTTCTCTAGGGGAAAGGGGTGGATTCGCGTTTTCCATAATGGTCAACGGAATAGTCAAATGATTTGATTTACTAACAAAGGCACAAAGAAAAAGATAGACTAAAGAAAACCTAAAAATAAAAATAAAATCTTACTAGAAAGGAATCTAGTAAGTAGACCTAATAAAAAGAAATTCTATCCTAGACAATAACTATTCCCTGGGCTGCGGAGCCAAAAACTTTATGCGTGGGAATTGCACCAGGCTTTACCTCTCAAGGGATCTTGAGAAGCTTACAACCCTCACCAGGCAGTGTACCTGATCGTTGTAGTATAGTATAGTGACAAGTACCGGGGGATTGATCGTTCAGCTTAGGAATAGTGTCGCTAGGATTAGAAAACCTAAATACTAGTTCTAAAGGTGAGGGATGATTATTTTTGTATTTTTATATTTTTTAGAAAGCAAGTGAAAATCTCAGGTTTGAAGGATTTAGGCAGAATTAGTTGCTAATCAACTAACCCAATACTAAAGATGCAATCAAAATAAAATACTAGAAATGAAAATAAACTAAATTATACTAAAGTTGTGAGCAATAAGTGGAGAAAATGTGTTTACTTAGATTTCACTACTCCCTAAACATCTTTTACACGTTAATTACTTGTTATAATTGCATGGATGACGGATCGTATTCCTTAATACCATTCATGGGGTAGCACACTTAACTCCCCAATTCTATGAGCTCTTATCTCCTCCTACACCATGCCCAGCACAACTATAGGGATTTTAAACAGTGGCTCATGCATTAAATACAACCAATAAAGACCTAGTGCGCGTCGGTTCATGTTTTTTAAGCCGTTCAAGCATGTTACCAATTGGAGATCTGCCAGTTTTCTTAAGCCTAACATATAAATCATTCATCCAAGACAAGTATAAACAAGTAATCAACACATAATTAACATCTAGGTTTCATTAGATCCAAGCAAACACAAGATAGATCTAGCCTAGCATGATGGAATTAAGACAAGAACAAGATATAAACAACCAACACATAGACATATTGATTGAATTGAAAGAACACTTATCTCAATTACACATGAAAGGTATCAAGGGCTTGGAACCCTTGAAAAACCTGTAAAATTCGCACCAAAATCGTACTTAGGGTTTCTCCAAAACTTCTCTCCTTTAATGTGAAAATTAGAAAACTATATATAGGAAAAGAGGTCTGACGGCGTCAAGACCAACCTTGTGACGCCGTCACCTCGCCGCCAAAACTATTCTCGGACTGCCTTGATCTACATTTGACGCCGTCAAGACTTAATCATTTCCAGGCCGTCATGACTTTTACTCTTGATGCCCTACCTTCGTGACGCCGTCAAATCTGTACTGGGTCGTCATGGAATTTTGCTCTTGACGCCGTCAGGAAGTTACTCTTGACGCCGTCACCTACTGTTCCCAGCATGGAAAATTAAGACTTTGGCGTTTTCTTCACTTTTATGCTCCAAAAACGTCCGAATTGCTTCCTTTTCCAGATTTCTCTCCCAAAGTACCTAAAATCACAAAAGGAATGATTTAGGGCAATATTTGATCAAATAAATTCGAATTCGGGCTTAAATGACCCCCTAAAAATGGATCATTTTTCGCCTCATCATGGCCTTCGGTAATATTTAGTCACACAACGACTAAAGCAAACAGTGACCAAAAGTGTTAATAAGTGTGACTATATGCATCTTTTAGTCACATTTAAAAAATCAATATATATCAAAACAATTCAAATATATATCAAAACAAATTCAAGTAAAATAAAATTGGAATGTATATAACTGAACAAAATATAAAATTGGACATCTTTTTATACACCAAGGAGTCTTAGTCGGCTTACAATAGTTTCTTTATAAGTATCTATAATCTTTTCCATAAGCAAGTAGCAACTTCGAGCGGTCTTAATCTCTGAGCAGTACCAACTTCAACTAGCAGTAGTAACTTTTGTACTAGCAGTAGTAAATACTTGGCCACATTTTCTTTGAAGTTCATGAGCTGCACTAAATCCATCTAAGCAATATTAATACAAACATGATCAGCAGTAATTCAAATAACATCATGAAGACTTTAATCCAAAACAATGAACATACTAATAAAATTTGCAGTTAAACATACAAGTTTTTCTCCCATTGATCTAATCTCATCATCTGGATATAAAAGCCTTGAAAATGTAGGCTGCTGCATATCAACATATCAGGATGAGAGTAGGACTAGAACATGTCAAAGCTCACAACATAACAGAACTAGATGAGTCACTGGTTCAACTATCTGCACAAACATGATAGGAGAGTTAATACTAGTACTACGTTAGTACTGCTGGAGCAGAGTTACTAAATGAAGCAAATATATATATAATTGTAATGTCGTATATAATCAAATTCTCAACTATCATAAGTTAAAACCCGTTGACTCTTCGCCGCCTTAGCTTGCTTTTGCAAGGGTTCACTAGAGACCAAATGTTTTCGCTTCGTTGGTACTAATTTTAGTCCTGTATTTTGTTCAGTAATATTTAGTATCATAGTTGGTGGTGTATCCTGTAGAACCGGTTTGTCGTAGCTTAAGCATTTTCGTATGTCCGATAGTTTTAAGAGGTTCCTATATGTATATATAAAACACGGTACATTTGTCATTGATTGAGGCAAAATCAGTCAACTTAAATTGACCAAGGATATAGTCAACAAGGTCAAACCGCCTAGAGTCAATGCTCCGTGGAATATAGTGTTTCCCCGGGTCGTTATGTCCTGACAAGAAAGGGTTTTGTGAGTGATTAAGCTAAGGAATCTACAAGGAAATAGCTTAAACAAGCTATATAGATGATTACGTGAAAATTAGATACCTAAAAATGTTTAATAACTAAAACGTATACGTTCGGATTAAATTTACGCGAACGTACAAAATAAAACGCGAGTTTTAAAGAAATAAAATACCTACGAATAGGAAAATTATATTTTTACAATTCTAATGTTATAAGAAAATTTTTAGAAAATTAAAATTAATTTTTACATATTTATATAATTATTATTAATTAATTACTATTTTATAATTACTTATTAATTATTTAAATTAACCTAAATTATAACTAATTATGAAATTACACTAAAAATATGAAAAATAAATTTGGAAAAATCTAAAATATTATAAAACTAATTTTCAAAATTAAAATATATTTTCCTACTTTTTAAATAATTACTATTAATTAATTATTATATAAAACTATTTAAAAATGCACTAAATAATAAGAAAATGTAAAATAAGCCTAGAAAAATAAAATTAAAACTTAGAAAAATCTAAAATAATATAAAACTAATTTTAAAACAGAAAATATATTTTTAAGACTATTTAAATAATTATTATTAATTATTAACTAAATATTAATTAATAAAAACTAATATTAATTATTAAAAATACTAAATGTAAAGAGAAAAATATGAAAAAATTACAGAAATTATTTTACAACTACAGGAACTTAGGAAAATTATAAAAACAGAAAGTGCTTAATAAAAATAAGTAATTAAGCAATAAGCTTCTTAAATAGAAGCTATTACTTTTGATATTTTGTCTTTTTATTTATTTATTTTTTTTTTTATTTTTTTTGTTTTTTTTTCTTTTTTAAAACTACTTATATACTGAAATTATGGGACTTTAATGAAGGGACATGGGCTGAATCTAAAAAATAAGCAAGTGATAAGCACAAATGCTTAACAGATTTAGAAACAAGCTTATTAGGACTTTCTGATACTTGAAAAAGCTTCTAAAAAGCTACACAACACACTCTAAAGCTAAAGTAAGCTATATTGCAGCTGAGGGAACTTGGAATCAGCAATAATCAAGGAAATAAGCACACTTATAAGCTAGAATGTGCAATAAGCACTTGGGCAAAAACTGAATGCCAAACAGTCCAAATGGGACACTTTTACAGGCTTGTGGGGCCCACAGGTGTGATTGGAAAGCCAAAATGAGACTTGATCTCAAAAGCCACCCAGAAGGGCTTTTCAAAAAGCCAAAACTTACTCACTGGGACCCACTAATAAGCCCTAGGGGAGGGCTTGAATATGTGTGAGTGAGACTGAGTACATAGTTGGTATGTGGAATGAGACAAAGTAAATGCGGCTTGCAGCCCAAGGAAATAAGCTAATAAGCAATAAATAAGCCCAGACCTCAAAAGCCTGGCTTATTAGCTTCCCAATAAGCCAACACTCATACAATGAGGCCCACCAGTGTGCACAGGGAAAGCATGTGAAAGAGGGCAAAGATGATGGTCTGTGTAGCAGGGCAATACCTTGCCCTGCAGCCTACTTTAAGGGGTAAAAAGGTCTTCAAGAAAAAAATCACAAAAATCAAACAAGTGTATGAATCAAGAGCTCAGCTGGCATATTATAACATATCAAAAGATCAGGGCCTGAGACCTCACACATAAATCACAAAAAATCTTACCATTTGGAGTTTTCTGCACAATTGGGTGTTTTGAGTTTTAAAGAAATTGGCACAAGTTGACTTGTATGAAATTCTAATGATCACTACTGGTCTTAAATGTAATAATAAGCTTAAATAAGGCTGAAATAAGCTAAGGTAACTAATTATGAAGCTAATGACATGATAATGCACACCTAATCCCCAACAGTTATGCTATGATGAATACTTAAATCCAATTTTGACTTTTTCACAAGTACCTACTGACTTTTATGACTTATCTAAGCTAATTTGACCTATGGTGATGTGTCTAAACTAAAAGCAACAACAAAAGCACAATGGAACATGTAGAAAATGCCTAAACCAAACACTCCTATATCCTTGTCTGTTGGGATTTTATTGAAGCCAACAGATGAACTAAACCATGAAACTGAAAACAAGATTTCACTAATCCAATATGAGCCTAAACAAACATGATTAAGCAACAAAGAACAACTTTAACCAAGAATTACAAAATGTGAGTGATGATTATGAAATAACTGAAATTGGACTTACAATGATTCATTTACTCAGAACAAAGAACAGAACATGTAAACTGATCCTAATGTCTCCCTGAGACTCTAAACCAGCCCAATTTCCATACTTCTCTTCTTCTTCTTCTTCTTCTTCTTCTTCTTCTTCTTCTTCTTCTTCTTCTTCTTCTGTTTTTCTTATTTTTCTTATTTTATTCTATTTTTTTGATATTTTTGATTCTGTGGTCCAAAATGAAATACATACACTAGAAACTTAAGAAAACTTAAAGTTAAGCTTAAATGAGATTAAACAAATACCAAACAACAATACTTCTTATAAACTCATAATTGTTTTGAGAATTTTAAGTAAAAATGCATAATCTGACTTTAATAAATAGAAGATTGATTAATTAACTTAAATCAGTTCAATTACACTTGGAAATGACAGAAATACACTTAGAAGCTTAAAAGTTACACTAGAATTGGAAAATTTAATTAAAACGACATTAATTTCCTACTACTAAACTATACTACATCTTCTAATGCCTCTTTCTTCTTTTTTCTTCATTTATATAGGCCTTGGTGCCTTCTCTCTCATTCCCACTCTTTATTAGAGCCGTTGGATGGCTTCAGATGATCCCCACCCTTCAAATGGGTTTTGGCGGGAAAAACGGGAATTGCAATTTGGGTGGGGGTTAGTGTTACAGGTAGGGATAATAATGGTGGTTGGTGTGATTATTAATGGAGGAGGTGAAGTTGGTGAGAAAGTGTAGAGAGGAGGGGGCATGGAAGCAGGAATCATGGAGTGGGGTTTGTGGGAGGAAGGAAGGTGAACAGTGGGACGGGGGTGATGGGGTTTGACTGGGTCAACGACCAGGGGTGGGTTTTTTTTTATATATTTTGGAGTTGGGCTTGGGTGAATGGGCTTGGGGTTTATTGGTGGACTGGATTTTTGGTTTTGGTTTTAAAATACAAAGGGTGGTTTGGTTTTGTAACTTTGGGAAACCACAAGGACCAAGGATGTAAAATCTGAAAATATTAGGGACTGAATTGCAACTTTCAAAAAATTATTATAAGGGCCAAAATTGCCACATGTGAATAACACAAGGACTAAAGTTGCAATTTTCAAAATTAGAAATCCCAGGGATCTTTTATGTCAATTTTCAAACTTCAGGGACCAAAAGTGTAAATTCTCAAAACTTTTTACCCAAAGACTATTTTTGATAAATTTTGACTTTTAAAGGACTTGGGTTGATTTTTCTTGCAAAATAATTGCTCAGGGACTAGTTTTGTCAATTTTTGAAAGTTGAGGGACTGAAACTGCCAATTATGCAAACTTTGTACGTTTTTCATTTGTTTTTACTCATTTTGTATCTAAAACATATAAAACACAATTTTGAAATATTTTCAGTATTTCGATGCATTTCTGAGTGTTTTTGTATGTTTTGCAGTTCAGATTTGACCAAAAATGATGAGTGTTTGAGCACTCATCAATCCCCCACACTAAAATATTGCTAGTCCCTAGCAATAAATGTTTTGAAAACTTAATGGATTTTAAAATCTTTACCAAAAGCCATCACTTCTGGAGTAGCCAAATGTATCGATTCAAGTAAGAACTATGGTCCACCTGATAACCATGTGATTTTGAGCAAACCACCAGCTGTCAATGGATTTGATTAGTCTTTACCAAAAGCCGTTTGCTTCTGGACTAGCCAACTCTTGATGGACAAAGTCAACATCTTGGTGAGCTGATTACCAATTATGGTTTTTCCACTGCCTTTACCACAAGCATAATCTTGCGGGCTAGCCAACTCATTCGCTTTTTAGGATATGGCGTGTTGAGGTACCATACAATTTTGGGCAAATTGCAAGCCATAAACGGATTTGATATATCTTTACCAAGAGCCGTTTGCTCCTGGATTAGCCAATCCTTTTGTCGGTTAGACAAGGCGGATTGATAACCACAAAAATTTTGAACTTTAGTGAAATTTTTTTTAAATTTTTTTGAAATTTTGGCCAAAACGGGGGTACTAGATAGTAAAATGTGATAAAATTCGCTAGAATACCCCCCACACTTAGAATGAATATTGTCCTCAATATTCAAAGTCCCGGCTATTATGCCGACTCTTTGAACGTAAAAGGGCAACATTACAAGCTAAATGTGGAAATACCATTTTGTTTTTCACTTTCTTTGTAACCACAACAGGGGTAACTCCCCCACACTTAGGGTGAAAACCCTAAGTACATGCTACTGTTTTTGTTTACCGAGTCGCTAGCTTGACTCGACCCCAAATTCATTTGTCCTTGGGGAAGCATGATGTGGAAGAGACAATCTCAATCGGACTTTCATTCAAGATGTTTGGACAAACATTTGAAGCACGTGAAAGTTCCACACCGATGAGATATACAGACCCTAGCTTGAAATAGTATAAACTATAAGCGGTGATGTCGGGGTAAAAGATAATGTCTTCATTCCCGAAGGAATGAAGAACAGGAGAAGTCACCCGATAGGTGAAGAAGGGAAGAAAGATCTTGATGACAATCAAGATGGATTCATCATCATCAGAAAGAGAATTCATGATTGGTGTATCATGAATCTCATCATTTAAGCTCGTGTGATCTAGACATATTATGGGTGGGAGGGTTGGGATTTTGATATCAATCAAATTCTCAAGGTTGAGAATATTTCCCTCCGGAACACAAAGATCAACTTTGTCTAGATCAAAGTGAAAGTTATCATACTCCGGTGGAGATATGATATGAGTGAGTTAACCGGAGAACTCCTCAAAGGTGAATGAATCATACTCGGGGAGAGAATTATGAGAATGAGAAGTGGTACTGCCACTAATCTTCTCTCCCATATGATCAAAGGTAAAGGCTTCAAACTCCGGAATAGGATCATCGGAGAAAATGTCACTATCCTTAATCGGGATAGGAGATGAAATAGTTTCATATTGAAAGCCTCAATTTTAGAAATGAGGAGATCGACATTCAATAATGTTGCACGAAGTGCTTCATCCTTGATTTCAGTGTCAATCTCATCATTCTCTTCTTCTAAGCTAACTAGCTTAGAAGGTAATTCTTCCATAAAAACGATGTCTCCACAAGATAACGAATCGTCATCAGTAGAATCGGAGAACATCTGAACATGATCAGTCGGGAAGACAAGAGGAGGAGGAGGGATATCACACATATGATCAAGAATTCCCTGTGACTCTCTTGGGATTGGGACAAGGTTCTCAACACTAGACTGTATGAATTCGTCCGATTCCTTTTGAGGAACAGTGTCAAGATGCTCGTCCCCCATGCTCAGAGAGTGAGTGGGAACCTCGGGTGTGATAAGAGTGGGTTGAGATAGAATCTCCACTGATGGAATCTCATCTGATGAACCTGATGAATCTTTATAAAATCCAAGGATATCAAGGGTATCTTCATCACCACTATCATCAGGAATGAAACGAAATCGAGAGCTAGATCTGGCTACTTTTTCTTTTGCAATTGATTCCCTGATAGATCTTTCATAAGCATCCTGGGAATTTATTTTAGCAGCCTGTTCGTCAGCTAACAATTCTTCCATCGATTTTTGATTTGGATTATCTGGGGTATGTGTGATTCCTCTCAAATCTTTGACTAAATCCAAAAGATCAAGGAGAAGACTTTGAGGAATTGGTGGAGATGGAGGTTCGTCATAATACGATGTGTCAAAAGTGTTACAAGGAAATGGATTCCTTGTTTGACAATCGGAACTGAAGTGTGGACCTCCATAGTAATCACAACAGTAAGACTGATGTGGCTGTGAGTCGTATGTGCTAAAGTCATAATTGTTATCAGGAAACTGCTCATAGACAAGCGTGTTTCCCGATTGACAATCAGAACTGTAGTGTGAACCACCACAGTACTCACAACAGTAAAACTGCTGAGTATCATGGTGTGGTAGCTGATGGAATGAATCAGTCGTGTCATGGTAGGCATAGGGATTTTGGTTATAGACAGACCCGTTTTCTGACTCTACCATGCCACAACTGGGGCAATTGCCACCATTATGAGGATTACCACACCATTGGCAAATAAGAAAGTGTGGATGAGACATAGAAAGAATCAAATGTGTATAGAGGGGTAGGGATGAAGAATCAAAGATGTGAGAGGGTAAAGGTGATTATTTTTGGATTTTTGAATAAACATTTTGTACAAATAAGAAAGAAAATGTTTTTGTGTTTTTTTTGTGTTCGTTGAAAACTGAATTTAAAATGTTTTCGGGAACAGTTTTGTTTTTATATGAAAATAAGAAGATAATATGGATAAGGGTGGTAAATATACAATGGATGTATATCTCGATTCACTAATACGCAAAACTGTTTAGAATAGCGCGCACACCTCCCCGGCAGCGGCGCCAAAAATTGATTGAGGCAAAAGCAGTCAACTTAAATTGACCAAGGATATGGTCAACAAGGTCAAACCGCCTAGAGTCAATGCTCCGTGGAATATAGTGTTTCCCTGGGTCGTTATGTCCCGACGAGGTGTGGATTGTATTCAAACGGGTTTTTGATCAGGTGAATTTGGACAAGAAAGGGTTTTGTGAGTGATTAAGCTAAGGAATCTACAAAGAAATAGCTTAAACAAGCTATATAGATGATTACGTAAAAGTTAGATACCTAAAAACGTTTAATAACTAAAACGTATACGTTCAGATTAAATTTAAGCGAACGTACAAAATAAAACGCGAGTTTTAAAGAAATAAAATACCTACGAATAGGAAAATTATATTTTTACAATCCTAATGTTATAGGAAAATTTTTAGAAAATTAAAATTAATTTTTACACTATTTATATAATTATTATTAATTAATTACTATTTTATAATTACTTATTAATTATTTAAGTTAACCTAAATTATAACTAATTATGAAATTACACTAAAAATATGAAAAATAAATTTGAAAAAATCTAAAATATTATAAAACTAATTTTCAAACTTAAAATATATTTTTCCTACTTTTTAAATAATTACTAGTAATTAATTATTATTTATAACTATGTAAAAATACACTAAATAATAAAAAAATGTAAAATAAGCCTAGAAAAATAAAATTAAAACTTAGAAAAATCTAAAATAATATAAAACTAATTTTAAAACAGAAAATATATTTTTAAGACATTATTATTAATTATTAACTAAATATTAATTAATAAAAACTAATATTAATTATTAAAAATACTAAATAAAAAGAGAAAAATAAAAACTTAGGAAAATTATAAAAACAGAAAGTGCTTAATAAAAATAAGCAATTAAGCAATAAGCTTCTTAAATAGAAGCTATCACTTTTGATATTTTGTCTTTTTTTTTTTTTTCTTTTTTTTTTTTTTTTTTTTTTTTTTTTTTTTTTTTTTTTCAAAACTACTTATATACTGAAATTATGGGACTTTAATGAAGGGACATGGGCTGAATCTCAAAGATAAGCAAATGATAAGCACAAATGCTTAACAGATTTAGAAACAAGCTTATTAGGACTTTATGATACTTGAAAAAGCTTCTGAAAAGCTACACAGCACACTCCAAAGCTAAAGTAAGCTATATTGCAGCTGAGGGAACTTGGAATCAGCAATAATCAAGGAAATAGGCATAGGTTATAAGCTAGAATGTGCAATAAGCACTTGGGCAAAAACTGAATGCCAAACAGTCCAAATGAGACACTTTTACAGGCTTGTGGGGCCCACAGGTGTGATTGGAAAGCCAAAATGAGACTTGATCTCAAAAGCCACCCAGAAGGGCTTTTCAAAAAGCCAAAACTTACTCACTGGGACCCACTAATAAGCCCTAGGGGAGGGCTTGAATATGTGTGAGTGAGACTGAGTACACAGTTGGTATGTGGAATGAGACAAAGTAAATGCGGCTTGCAGCCCAAGGAAATAAGCCAATAAGCAATAAATAAGCCCAGACCTCAAAAGCCTGGCTTATTGGCTTCCCAATAAGCCAACACTCATACAATGGGGCCCACTTGTGTGCACAGGGAAAGCATGTGAAAAAGGGCAAAGATGATGGTCTGTGTAGCAGGGCAATACCTTGCCCTGCAGCCTACTTTAAGGGGTAAAAAGGTCTTCAAGAAAAAATCACAAAAATCAAACAAGTGTATGAATCAAGAGCTCAGCTGGCATATTATAACATATCAAAAGATCAGGGCCTGAGACCTCACACATAAATCACAAAAAATCTTACCATTTTGAGTTTTCTACACAATTGGGTGTTTTGACTTTTTAAAAAATTGGCACAAGTTGACTTGTATGAAATTCTAATGATCACTACTGGTCTTAAATGTAATAATAAGCTTAAATAAGGCTGAAATAAGCTAAGGTAACTAATTATGAAGCTAATGACATGATAATGCACACCTAATCCCCAACAGTTATGCTATGATGAATACTTAAATCCAATTTTGACTTTTTCACAAGTACCTACTGACTTTTATGACTTATCTAAGCTAATTTGACCTATGGTGATGTGTCTAAACTAAAAGCAACAACAAAAGCACAATGGAACATGTAGAAAATGCCTAAACCAAACACTCCTATATCCTTGTCTGTTGGGATTTTATTGAAGCCAACAGATGAACTAAACCATGAAACTGAAAACAAGATTTCACTAATCCAATATGAGCCTAAACAAACATGATTAAGCAACAAAGAACAACTTTAACCAAGAATTACAAAATGTGAGTGATGATTATGAAATAACTGAAATTGGACTTACAATGATTCATTTACTCAGAACAAAGAACAGAACATGTAAACTGATCCTAATGTCTCCCTGAGACTCTAAACCAACCCAATTTCCATACTTCTCTTCTTCTTCTGTTTTTCTTATTTTTCTTATTTTATTCTATTTTTTTGATATTTTTGATTCTCTGGTCCAAAATGAAATACATACACTAGAAACTTAAGAAAACTTAAAGTTAAGCTTAAATGAGATTAAACAAACACCAAACAACAATACTTCTTATAAACTCATAATTGTTTTGAGAATTTTAAGTAAAAATGCATAATCTGACTTTAATAAATAGAAGATTGATTAATTAACTTAAAAATCAGTTCAATTACACTTGGAAATGACAGAAATACACTTAGAAGCTTAAAAGTTACACTAGAGTTGGAAAATTTAATTAAAACGACATTAATTTCCTACTACTAAACTAAATTACAGCTTCTAATGCCTCTTTCTTCTTTTTTCTTCATTTATATAGGCCTTGGGTACCTTCTCTCTCATTCCCACTCTTTGTTAGAGCCGTTGGATGGCTTCAGATGATCCCCATCCTTCAAATGGGTTTTGGCAGGAAAAATGGGAATTGCAATTTGGGTGGGGGTTAGTGTTACAGGTTGGGATAATAATGGTGGTTGGTGTGATTATTAATGGAGGAGGTGAAGTTGGTGAGAAAGTGTGGAGAGGAGGGGGCATGGAAGCAGGACTCATGGAGCGGGGTTTGTGGGAGGAAGGAAGGTGAACAGTGGGACGGGGGTGATGGGGTTTGACTGGGTCAACGACCAGGGGTGGGTTTTATTTTTATATATTTTGGAGTTGGGCTTGGGTGAATGGGCTTGGGGTTAATTGGTGGACTAGATTTTTGGTTTTGGTTTTAAAATACAAAGGGTGGTTTGGTTTAGTAACTTTAGGAAACCACAAGGACCAAGGATGTAAAATCTGAAAATATTAGGGACTGAATTGCAACTTTCAAAAAATTATTATAAGGACCAAAATTGCCACATGTGAATAACACAAGGACTAAAGTTGCAATTTTCAAAATTAGAAATCCCAGGGATCTTTTATGTCAATTTTTAAACTTCAGGGACCAAAAGTGTAAATTCTCAAAACTTTTTACCCAAGGACTATTTTTGATAAATTTTGACTTTTAAAGGACTTGGGTCGATTTTTCTTGCAAAATAATTTCTCAGGGACTAGTTTTGTCAAATTTTGAAAGTTGAGGGACTGAAACTGCCAATTATGCAAACTTTGTACGTTTTTCATTTTTTTACTCATTTTGCATCTAAAATATATAAAACACAATTTTGAAATATTTTTAGTATTTTGATGCATTTCTGAGTATTTTTGTATGTTTTGCAGTTCAGATTTGACCAAAAATGATGAGTGTTTGAGCACTCATCAGTCATGTATGTAAAACTAAAAAAGTCAAAGGTGAATGTTTTATTACTTACCACTGTTTCCATTACTGGTATGTTTTCCAAAGTTTCAATGGTCATTGGAGTGGTCACCTGGAATATAAATTAAGAAATACAATGGTGTTATCATTAGAAAATGAAATTGTTAACAACATAAAAAGTGGCTTACATCTGAGTCTAATGCCAGTTTCTTTCTGCAAAAAAAATATGGGAAATGTAAGAAAGTAAGGCACTAATAACGCTTCATAATATAAGATCTGTCAACCATGAAACCGTAAAAATATACATTGGTTGGCTTTGGTGACTGAGATGGAGCATACCCACGCCTCGAAAATGAAGTGTGCCAGAAAATCCATCTGAGGGAATTTTTAGCCAGGCATCCCATGTATCATCCTCACCCGTGAAAATAGCATGTAGCCCCTGCAAGAAAAAAGTAACGTGATTATTGCTAACATAAAAGACGACAACATTAGATATCCCAAATATAAGTTTAGCCTCAAAAACAAACATACGGGTTGCATATCAAATGGCAACAAATAATATACAATTGGTTGCAATTTTATGTAGTGCCAAACGTGGAACGAATAAATGTCAAACACGTTACCAAGCAAGCAAATCACTAACATTTTGTACAAATGAAACAGTTTGATAAAAAGGAACCATATTTGAGTTAATTTCCTATATAACAGATGTTATGTTAATCTTTTGATAGATAACTTACGCAACTGCGATAAGCAAACTCCAACTATTCAGCAACATCCTCCTGGAGTGGAAACCAATCAAGACTCCCTTTACGAGCAAAACAGTGGCCTCTTAGAACACGTCGATTGTCTCCATTCCAATAAACAGGAAAACCATTTCGTCTTAATAAGTCTACCTGCAACGATTACCACCACACGAATTTATAATCAAAAACATGTTTTAGGCTAGTTTAATCCACGAAAATCAATTTAAATCGTTTTATATTCGATTACACATTTAAGAAAATATAAATTAAATATGTGTTTGAGCATACCCATGAACAGAGTAGGATAGGTGAGATGAGGGTGATGGTGGCTCGACTGTGATGCTGGTGGTTATCTCAAACCAAACAACTGAAGCAAACAAAGTTTCCCATACAGTTCCCTTGTTTTGATGACGGTGATGGCGTGGAGGAGCGATGGTTGGTGGAACCACGACGAGATAAGGCGGTGAAGTGTGGCGGTGGTGTGAGTCGGTTCTAGAGAGAAGGAGAAGAGATGAATAGAGAGAAGATAGATCTGACTAAGCTAGTAGTGTTAATGTTTTGATTTTGGGTGAAAAAGGGGCGCCATATGAGCGGAGCGGGAGATTGAAATTTTGGGGAAAATTAAGGGGCGGGATATTGAGCGCTATACTAAAAATTTGGAGATTGAAAGCCTATCAAATGAGCTCGAAATGTTTAATGAGTTGATATAACACCCCGTAAAATTTTCCTACGATTAACACGTTACCATAACATAGATTAAGCATTTTTTTCAGGGAACCAAATTTTTTTTTTATGCATGACCTATTATTTGAACCACTACGATATTTATGATTGACCATTTACCCATGAACGATGCTTACACAACTTTGATAGATTTAATATCGCGAATATATATATTTTAAACGTTAATAATTAAAACAATACGTTTCGTTCATTTAACGTACATTATTTATATCATTCTGGAGCTTACGAAAATTCTCGAGACTACTCACTAATATTATTGGACCAAAACCCGACTCTCGAAATCACCTACGTGGGCCCACGTGACCCAAAGGGCCGATCATACCCAAAACTACTGCTAATAGACTCATTTTAAATTTATTTTCATTTCTTTTCTTTGGATTGGGCCCAACTCACGCAGCAGCCCAGCAGCCCAAGCGCACCCTTTGTTATTATTTAGTTTTCTTTCTTTTCTGTTCCAGTCGCGATCAGCCACAAAACACCCTCGTTATTTCTTGATTTCGACACACAACCTACTGATTTTATTTCACCATTCGATTGAAGACCTGGCATAGTATCAGGAATGACAAATATCGTTACCTCCCTCGCTCGTTCGCTACTCTAAAAACGACCCAAGTAAACCTCAACACTCACTTTGGAAATTTCACCCAAATGTGTCGAAAACCTTCTTAGCACCTCCCAAGCTCCCCAATGACCACGAATCTGACTCATTTGCACTGTAGAACGTCAGGGAATGAACATAGATATTCTCTTACACTATATCTTGGATGTTTACTTTCGATTGGGCAACACTTTGGTGCCACACCACAATAGCAAAACAACACAACACTTCCTTGGTCTTATCCTTGTGTTCCCAAGCTTCCAAAACTCCTATAAGAACCCTCCCATGCAAATGCAATCGATCACAAACACACAAGCAAACTTTATTCCAAGTTTGCAAGTCGAATAGTACTAGAGTTGGGACAGAAAGTTGGCAAGAAGTTCAAGACGTAGAAGAGATCCAAGAGAACCATTGTTGCTCATAT
This sequence comes from Artemisia argyi, assembly GCA_030686995.1. Taxonomy (NCBI): domain Eukaryota; kingdom Viridiplantae; phylum Streptophyta; class Magnoliopsida; order Asterales; family Asteraceae; genus Artemisia; species Artemisia argyi. The sequence continues at coordinate 64,989,927 of CM060679.1, read as the reverse complement.
CGAACCACGGCTAGAATGTGAACCAAGCTACATCGATCCCTTGCACTTTCTCGAACCATACGTACCATTACCACCACCTATCTGTGGTGAGGTGAACTACTCGTACCCCTAACCAGTCTTTCTATTTCTAGTAACATTAATTTTTCATGTTAACTTTGATCTTTTATTTTAAAATATACAAACGTAACATATATATATTTTTTTTCCTCCTTTTCATTCTTGACCACGTTAGAATTCGTGTTTGATAAAGTTTTTGAACTAGTAATAACGTTTACTCATAAAATGTCACACGTTCCTTAAGTCACTTGACCATGTCGAAAGACTTAAAATTTTTCTAAGTCTTCAATGTATATTTCTATATGAGTTTGACCATTCACTTTAACCTTGTCATTTGCAAACTAGACACACAACATATATATTTTATTGCTCGACCTCGTTTTTAACATGGTAAATAAACGAGACACACTTTTTACTCGACCTAATGAACTCGTATGGAATATTTTCTAGAACCAAAGTGAATCGACATTATAAACAGATTTTGAAAACCATTTATAACGATTTGGACCTTAAAAGCCCAATAAACTGTTTTTAAGCTTATTCAATAAGCTGATGGGAAAAACTCTTTTGAAATGATTATATAACTTAAAATAATGAACTAAGGTAGGCCTAGTGTTCCCCCTAGTCCATTGGATTGTAAAACGTTAATGGGCCTTATATTTAACTCGTTATAAGCCCAATAAGTCAAAATAAGCACTTTTTGGAAAATAAGCTATTTTTATAAGTCAAATAAGTTGTTTAGAGCTTATTGGAAAAGTTAAAATGTTAAGTTTTGAATTTAATAACTTTTGGACTAAATTTGCAAAATATTCCTAACCAAGGGACCAAAACTGTCAAAACATGAAATTTTGGGTAGAAACTGTCAAAACTGTATTTCCTGAGTACTAAACTGTTGGAAATGAAACTTGGAGTTATAAAATGTAATCATTGACAAGAATTGGACCAAAAATGTAATATATATATATTCGGACTAACGGTGAAATTGTCATACCGTTAGGGTTAAATTCGTAACTTTGATGAAACTTGAAGGATATTAATGATGTAATATTTTTCTCTTATATATTTGTAAAGATTTATATAAATATTGTGATATTTGATATAAAACTTTGACACTTTTAATTATATATACGTTATATATAATTTTCGTCATTATGAATAAAGTTAACGATACGTTATTATTAACTTTTTATCGAGACTTATCGAATATATACTTTGAGATATATTTATAATATGACAAACATTCACGATATAAATATAAAACTGGACTTAGACTATCAACTGAGCTGTGTAATATCTTTTAGGTTGTGTGTGAAGCCGTTACCTTCATCTTTGAAATCTCGATACAACTGTACTACTGAGGTGAGTCATAGCCCCTACTCTTACTTGTTTTACAATGATTTATAAACGTTTTTGGGGGAGATACATGCTTAATTACTGTTTTATACTTTTATAAGTACTCGTTAACTATATACATGTTACTGTGATTTCATAGCCCACTCTTTAACTATTTTCCCGTGGGGAGATGCATGCTTAAAACTCGAACACAAGTCTTTTATACCGGGTATTGAAATACCGTCAGGCCAATGTTATTTGCTTAAGTTACTATTGCCAAAAGTCCCTCGATCATGAACCTTAATCACTTGAAGGGTGAACGTAAATAAATGTGGATAGTACTATTAGTGATTGACAATCCTCGTTTGGTTGTTAGAGAAAACACCAGGCGCACTTTATTGTTCTTATTATAGGTTATTGGCAAATACCTATCTTGAGGGCCTACTACTTACCGTCATAACTTGAGATTATGATTGGCTGTTAATCGTTGAGTATCATGAGCTTAAGGCAATAACAGGAACATTGAATTAAACATATTGATTGTATGTGATTACAATACATTCTTAACTTGTGATTCGAAACTCGTGTTAAATGGATTTATAAACCAATTACTATTTTTGATGTTGACCCAGTGAAGGGCAAACCAACGGATTGATTTGTGTTAAATTGATAAGGAAATCACTCTTTTTCTAATTAACAATATAAACTATAAACTCTATGAACTCACCAACCTTTGTGTTGACACTTTTTAGCATGTGTTTATCTCAGGTAACTAAACAAGAAGGAACTTGAAGGCACGGAGTGGGCTTGTAACCCGGCATGGGCTTAAATGAACATTTTGACATATTTAAATAAACTTGTTGTTTAAATTATGAAACATCTTGATGTCTCGAATATTTGGTATTTTGAATGAATTAAATTTTAAAGCGTCACTTTTGTGTCGTTTTCTATGATTGTGACAAAGATCCTCGAAGTAACACCCAAAAAGTCTTCCGCCGACATTTTAAGTCTTCCGCTGACGTGACGATTTTTGGGGGTGTTACAGATTGGTATTCAGAGCCACGGTTATAGAGAACCAGATGTTTTTAAACATTGGACTATAACCACACTTTAACTGGACCATTTTTACAAAATACCACTTCATGCCCTCCGTGCCTACATTCCAACATCTGGTAGAAAAGTTACTTCTCATTATTTCTTACTTATATAACTTGATATATGCTTACATGTTTCGATTATGCTAATAACTATGTTTACTAATCAGGATTATTACAAATACCGTGTCTTCATATTTCCATCCGCTAGACTATTATGTGACCTTTAAAATAGTTTATGGTACAACTACACTCTAGTATATTAATATATGTATTTATATGCTCCCCCGACTATTTTGAGTACTATGCAAATCCTCTTTAATTGTCTCGCTTTCATCTTTATAGATGCTTACGACATATCCGCACATAAATTATTTTGTCAGATAGTTAAGTCAGAATCTTAAAATGATTTACAACGTCTTAATTTGAATAAATTGGGACGCCCTTTTGTTCAAATCAAGAAATTGTAAATCATTGAACCATGAGTTTATATTTCCTTAGTTACATAGTTTGGGACGCTTCTCTATGTAAATAACGAAATATAGATAAATAGGTTTAATTACTTCTGAGTTGACAGACATACGAAACCAAAAAAAAAAAAAAAAAAAAAAAAAAAAAAAAACTAAATCTCATTAGAAAACGCGAATGTTAATACACAACGATATAACTAGCATCGGTAATGCTATCATCACAAAGATCACTAAGTAAACCTTAACGTCACTAAACGATTGATCCACCAAACTGATGAAGAAAGCCACCACTCCTACGAGTGCAAGAACCACAACTGGATGTAACACATCGAATACCCTGTATGACAAAAACCACACAATGAAACGTTAATGCCTAGTACACGAAGCTACAAAACAACACTCTTAATATTTCTTACCCCCATATTTCATCCACACTAACGACTAAAACCACGATTAGCATAAGAAATGCTATGATCCAATCCAAGGACTCCAGATCTTCTTTCGGGAAGAAAGTTACAACAAAATACGCAACTATGAGAACAATATAAATATAAGACATATTAAAAATTGTTATTTGAAGACAAAATGAACGATAAAGAGAAAAATCAGGAAATATATAGACATGTTGCCATGAATCACTATTCTTGCCATGTGCATTCACTTTTCCCCAAGTTAACATCTATCCACAAGAACTAAATAATTCGAGAATTATCTCCACACTATTCTCTTTGTAAAAAAAAAAAAAAAAAAAAAAAAAAAAAAAAAATGTATCAACAAAACTCTTTTGTTTAACGGGTAGGTTACCCGCACAAATTTTTGTAATTTTAAAACATGAAGAATAAATAAATTATCATCCTCATTTTGCTCACAATGGATTTTATTCAAACGACATATTATTATTAAACTTGACTGAAACACATAAAAACATTACAAACGATACTAAAAATTAAACATAACACTTCAGCGGTAGTCTGGGTGATCCCAAGTCTGAGAATTGTTAGAATCATATCCATCATCATAAGGGTCGAAGCTTGCCAACCTCTCTTCTTCTATTTGAGCCTCCAACCTACTCAGCTCCCGCTCCATGTCAGAAGTCCAACCACCATCATCGACCGCCACATTTTCCTCAAAACTTGGCTGGAATTGATCCAGATGAGGCAATTGTTGTTGTTGCACAGTCACTCTTGGTGCAGAAGAACTCGATGCACCTTGTTGAAGTGATTGCTGTGGTGGTGGTAGTGGATTTGGTTGTTGTTGTTGTTGCTGTTGCTGTTGCTGTTGTTGCTGTTGCTGTTGTTGCTGTTGCTGTTGCTGTTGCCATAGCTGCTGTTGCTGTTGTTGTTCAATCCTAGCAGCTTCAACATTCTCTTTAAAACTCCAACAGATCTTGCTGGAACTATGGTCCTCTATCTGATGAACACAAACCCATAACGATTCAATAATAGCCGCATCCTTACGATATCCGTCATGCAAGAAAGTATCAATCACACGTTTTCGATCATCCGATATATCCGTACACTTTGCATAGCGTTCTCTAAGCCGTTGTTTCGATTGTTTCACCACCTCCAACTCCAGAATGACCCTCAAAATAGCATTTTTACGATCCACATCACTATTTTCGGCTTCTGCTTTGATATATTGTTGGATTTGTTCAGCGGTATGTGGTAGCTTGCAAACCATTTTGTGTGTGTGTGTGTGAAGATAACACAAACGTACCAGTAGTATTTATAGAAGATTGAAATATATTCTCCATTATTTTATTTAATATAACCGTTTGTATTCAAACGGTAAAAACTTTCAAAAGCCTACATCTATTAAACAAATAAATAAATTTTTGGAATACGTGGTGAAAATTCTACCTTGGCTTTCGCATTTTAACACAAGTGGCAAGAAACAGATCATGTTAAACACGTAACACTACAACTAAATCATAAACACACCACGTATGAATAATACCCTTAACCCTTAAGAAATTTTGAACATATCAAATAAATCCCTATGGACTTTCAAACATTATATAACAAATATTAGACCACCTCATGATCTGATATAACATGAAATGATAATATACGTATCGATAAACACTTCATACTCGCTTAAACCAAACGGAACGCACCCTCTCAACTTGGGCCTCAAAATTTCAATAACCCAACACTTTGTTGTATTTTAAACTAGATCAATAACTCGAGCCCGATGCTGCTCGAATCCCAGAAATTAAATCATATTCCCAAACAAATCCATGTCGAATAATTTCGAGTCATTTTCCGTGACATTTTCTTAACACTCTACCAATGTTTTGTACATTTCAAATTATCATATACCTAAGAATCAACTAAAACGAACCTTTATCACTTAAATCAATCTTAGGACGGTCAAGATATCATCACCTCATTTTGTACGAACTCCAAACTATCCAACGATACAAAAACTTGTACTTATCTAAATAATCGACTTCCCACGAAACCAAACAAACTTTTGTTAACACTTTCGGTCAAAATTTGTTAAAACCCACCAAATCTAACTACAATCAAACCAATGTTTTAACACATAATGCAAATTTAATGATCTATAAGCAATAAAAGCAAACGAAAATTTAACATAAACAACGGCATTAGGAAACAAAGAAGATTTTATTCATACACTAGAGATTACATAGAAACACAAAGAACATTATTACAACAATCCTACCATTACACTACGATATTATGCCTCATTTCCAGAACTTGTCAATAATGATGGATACAACAACGAGCGGTACAATAAACAATAAGATTCCAACCATCATGGCACGATCTTCTCTCGGAATGAATGCCAGGAGAATGGTAGCAACAATAAGGTATAAAATTGCGAGGGAAGTGATAATGTGCGGCATATCGGCAAACACTAAGAAGAAGGTTACTTTTAGGAATAAAGAAAACGCACTAGTAAAAGATATAAAGAGAAAAAGAATTGGGTACTGTACACCACTGTAGTAAAACACTATTTACACCTAGAAATTACATTTAGCATTACCAAGAAAGATTTAAAGTTTGAACCAAAGTATCTCCAAAGTTTTCATAAAAATCATATTAAGAGTTAAGAAAAGGCTGATATTGTAGTAGATATGTTAAGCTAGAAAGGACAATTCAAAACCGCTCAAAAGATAAATCATTTGGAATAACTATTTGTTCACCTCTAACCTCTCACCTTTACAACTACCTTATCTTAGAATCCCGGGACGGGATTCCGTTTAACGGATAGGTAATATAACACCCCGTAAAATTTTCCTACGATTAACACGTTACCATAACATAGATTAAGCATTTTTTTCAGGGAACCAAATTTTTTTTTTATGCATGACCTATTATTTGAACCACTACAATATTTATGATTGACCATTTACCCATGAACGATGCTTACACAACTTTGATAGATTTAATATCGCGAATATATATATTTTAAACGTTAATAATTAAAACAATACGTTTCGTTCATTTAACGTACATTATTTATATCATTCTGGAGCTTACGAAAATTCTCGAGACTACTCACTAATATTATTGGACCAAAACCCGACTCTCGAAATCACCTACGTGGGCCCACGTGACCCAAAGGGCCGATCATACCCAAAACTACTGCTAATAGACTCATTTTAAATTTATTTTCATTTCTTTTCTTTGGATTGGGCCCAACTCACGCAGCAGCCCAGCAGCCTAAGCGCACCCTTTGTTATTATTTAGTTTTCTTTCTTTTCTGTTCCAGTCGCGATCAGCCACAAAACACCCTCGTTATTTCTTGATTTCGACACACAACCTACTGATTTTATTTCACCATTCGATTGAAGACCTGGCATAGTATCAGGAATGACAAATATCGTTACCTCCCTCGTTCGTTCGCTACTCTAAAAACGACCCAAGTAAACCTCAACACTCACTTTGGAAATTTCACCCAAATGTGTCGAAAACCTTCTTAGTACCTCCCAAGCTCCCCAATGACCACGAATCTGACTCATTTGCACTGTAGAACGTCAGGGAATGAACATAGATATTCTCTTACACTATATCTTGGATGTTTACTTTCGATTGGGCAACACTTTGGTGCCACACCACAATAGCGAAACAACACAACACTTCCTTGGTCTTATCCTTGTGTTCCCAAGCTTCCAAAACTCCTATAAGAACCCTCCCATGCAAATGCAATCGATCACAAACACACAAGCAAACTTTATTCCAAGTTTGCAAGTCGAATAGTACTAGAGTTGGGACAGAAAGTTGGCAAGAAGTTCAAGACGTAGAAGAGATCCAAGAGAACCATTGTTGCTCATATCGAACCACGGCTAGAATGTGAACCAAGCTACATCGATCCCTTGCACTTTCTCGAACCATACGTACCATTACCACCACCTATCTGTGGTGAGGTGAACTACTCGTACCCCTAACCAGTCTTTCTATTTCTAGTAACATTAATTTTTCATGTTAACTTTGATCTTTTATTTTAAAATATACAAACGTAACATATATATATTTTTTTTCCTCCTTTTCATTCTTGACCACGTTAGAATTCGTGTTTGATAAAGTTTTTGAACTAGTAATAACGTTTACTCATAAAATGTCACACGTTCCTTAAGTCACTTGACCATGTCGAAAGACTTAAAATTTTTCTAAGTCTTCAATGTATATTTCTATATGAGTTTGACCATTCACTTTAACCTTGTCATTTGCAAACTAGACACACAACATGTATATTTTATTGCTCGACCTCGTTTTTAACATGGTAAATAAACGAGACACACTTTTTACTCGACCTAATGAACTCGTATGGAATATTTTCTAGAACCAAAGTGAATCGACATTATAAACAGATTTTGAAAACCATTTATAACGATTTGGACCTTAAAAGCCCAATAAACTGTTTTTAAGCTTATTCAATAAGCTGATGGGAAAAACTCTTTTGAAATGATTATATAACTTAAAATAATGAACTAAGGTAGGCCTAGTGTTCCCCTTAGTCCATTGGATTGTAAAACGTTAATGGGCCTTATATTTAACTCGTTATAAGCCCAATAAGTCAAAATAAGCACTTTTTGGAAAATAAGCTATTTTTATAAGTCAAATAAGTTGTTTAGAGCTTATTGGAAAAGTTAAAATGTTAAGTTTTGAATTTAATAACTTTTGGACTAAATTTGCAAAATATTCCTAACCAAGGGACCAAAACTGTCAAAACATGAAATTTTGGGTAGAAACTGTCAAAACTGTATTTCCTGAGTACTAAACTGTTGGAAATGAAACTTGGAGTTATAAAATGTAATCATTGACAAGAATTGGACCAAAAATGTAATATATATATATTCGGACTAACGGTGAAATTGTCATACCGTTAGGGTTAAATTCGTAACTTTGATGAAACTTGAAGGATATTAATGATGTAATATTTTTCTCTTATATATTTGTAAAGATTTATATAAATATTGTGATATTTGATATAAAACTTTGACACTTTTAATTATATATACGTTATATATAATTTTCGTCGTTATGAATAAAGTTAACGATACGTTATTATTAACTTTTTATCGAGACTTATCGAATATATACTTTGAGATATATTTATAATATGACAAACATTCGCGATATAAATATAAAACTGGACTTAGACTATCAACTGAGCTGTGTAATATCTTTTAGGTTGTGTGTGAAGCCGTTACCTTCATCTTTGAAATCTCGATACAACTGTACTACTGAGGTGAGTCATAGCCCCTACTCTTACTTGTTTTACAATGATTTATAAACGTTTTTGGGGGAGATACATGCTTAATTACTGTTTTATACTTTTATAAGTACTCGTTAACTATATACATGTTACTGTGATTTCATAGCCCACTCTTTAACTATTTTCCCGTGGGGAGATGCATGCTTAAAACTCGAACACAAGTCTTTTATACCGGGTATTGAAATACCGTCAGGCCAATGTTATTTGCTTAAGTTACTATTGCCAAAAGTCCCTCGATCATGAACCTTAATCACATGAAGGGTGAACGTAAATAAATGTGGATAGTACTATTAGTGATTGACAATCCTCGTTTGGTTGTTAGAGAAAACACCAGGCGCACTTTATTGTTCTTATTATAGGTTATTGGCAAATACCTATCTTGAGGGCCTACTACTTACCGTCATAACTTGAGATTATGATTGGCTGTTAATCGTTGAGTATCATGAGCTTAAGGCAATAACAGGAACATTGAATTAAACATATTGATTGTATGTGATTACAATACATTCTTAACTTGTGATTCGAAACTCGTGTTAAATGGATTTATAAACCAATTACTATTTTTGATGTTGACCCAGTGAAGGGCAAACCAACGGATTGATTTGTGTTAAATTGATAAGGAAATCACTCTTTTTCTAATTAACAATATAAACTATAAACTCTATGAACTCACCAACCTTTGTGTTGACACTTTTTAGCATGTGTTTATCTCAAGTAACTAAACAAGAAGGAACTTGAAGGCACGGAGTGGGCTTGAAACCCGACATGGGCTTAAATGAACATTTTGACATATTTAAATAAACTTGTTGTTTAAATTATGAAACATCTTGATGTCTCGAATATTTGGTATTTTGAATGAATTAAATTTTAAAGCGTCACTTTTGTGTCGTTTTCTATGATTGTGACAAAGATCCTCGAAGTAACACCCAAAAAGTCTTCCGCCGACATTTTAAGTCTTCCGCTGACGTGACGATTTTTGGGGGTGTTACAGTTGAGCTCAACCTTATATAAGTTCGACTCAAGTTATTGTTGAGTTCTCGAGCATGTAAGTGATACAAAATATGTGGTTTTTTTAATATGTAAGTGTACTAAGTGTAAATACTTATTTATGAATGTATCAAGCTTTTCGATCTGAAGTCGAACCAAATTCAATTCTTAGGTTATATTTCAAATTTAATTTTTGTAATAAAACACATCTTTACAGATAAATCGAGCTTTTCGAGTCAAGCTCAATCCGAGTTCAAACTTTCTCGATCCCGGATAACATATGATCGGGAAGGTCCCTGGATATTTGCTTCTTAGTGTCTGTGACAAATGGTATACAGCTACCAAGCCGGTGCAACCCATGCATGACCAGTGATAATGGCTAATTCATATGGGTCATGGGTCATGTGCATTAATTAGGTTATCACTGGTCACATTCATTAATTAATGGGTATTTGACATCGATCTAGGGATGAACATTTTGACCCGAATCCCAGAACCGAACCGAAACCGTACCAGTACCGTACCGAAACGGTACCATTCCCGATATACGGTACGGTACCGGGACTACGAAATAAAGTGAGAAAAAAATCGGGACCACTAATTCGGTACGGGACCGTTACCAAATCGGGAAATTCCAGAATAAAAACGGGAAAAACCCGATTTCCCGGTACCGGTACCGAAACCGGTACCGGTACCCGTACCGGTATCCGAATCCCGTCCGGTACGGTACCGGTACCCCCCTTTCATGCTCGGGAAAAGAATGGTACCACCAATTCGGTACGGGTTCGGTACCATTCTGGTACCGTGCTCATCCCTACATCAATCATATAGGTCATATGCATTGGGTGGATAGTTGCTTAGAGTGTCATGTTACGACACATCCATGATTGTTGACAATTGGTAATTAACATGCATGGGTCATGGGTCATGTGCATTGGGTTAGAGTGGCTTTTAGTGTAATGGAAACCATGCATTACCGGTGATAATGGCTAATTCACATGGGTCATGGGTCACGTGCATTAGGTTATCACTGGTCACATTCATTAATTAATGGGTAATTGACAGCGATCATATGGGTCATATGCATTAGGTGAATAGTTGCTTAGTGTTAGGTCACCATTTTGTAAACACAAGTATGATATTGATAGAAATGAGATGAGAATGAGAGATGGTTGATTATGAGAACAAGTGAAAAGTGAAAGAGCAAGAGTTTCCTTAAAGATATTCAAATAACCAACAAATAAAAGAGTTACATAAGCCTAGTATTTATAGGAGGAGGAGTAGGGCAACACTCCCTTCCTCCCTCCTTTCATTAGGACGTGGGCTTTAAGGCCCATGGACTTTACAAACTAAGCCTTGTAACTTAAACAATGTAGAATAAATAACTAAGCAACCTATTACAAAATGTAATGACCGAGACTTGACAAAAAATACAAAAGTATGATCCCAACAATCTCCCCCTAAGGGTCGGTCATCACGGTTGCTTGACGTCTTCATCTTTGTCGTTGACTTGTGACATGTAAAACTCTAGACGTCTTCAAAATGGTTGAATGATAATGAATATACTTTGCTCTGTGTCTTTGTTCTTTGGTGATGATGTAGTGATTGAGTTATGAAGTAGTCTACCATTCGTCACTCCTGCGTCTGTGGTGGTTGTCCGCCATTCCAACATACTCATACATCTTTGGACTTAGACTTTCACGTACAAGAAGTTCCTTTGCATACACTAAGATCTTTAGTCTTTATACTTTGTAGATTCTTCTTATTGATGTAGAATCTTTCTTTGAACTTTGTGTTGTTAAGATCTTTGGGGGAGCTATCATATGCTTCAAGATGTATGTATGAGCATGTTGGAATCTACCATCATGGAAGTGAGGTACCTGCGAGTAAATAGTTAGCAATAAAACAACCGGTACTTACAGATAAGGAATTAGAGCTCATCAACAGCATATTGTGAAGACTCCTTCTAATCCTTATCCAGGCCGTTCCCATATCAGATACTCCCGAAGGAGCTTACGAGACCTACTAAGTAGCTCAATGACTGAGTGAGTCGCTGGGGATCACTCCACGACTGTAGACTGCTATGGAACCACCACAAACACTAAGCGCAACCCTTGTGGGGTTACCGAAGTGACCTGCTGTCAAGGCTGTTTGATGTTGACCCTGGCAGGATTTCCGTTCAATCATTGAGAAATACTTACGTAATCCTCTCATAAACGTTCTCGGCAGATTGCTAAGATCTGCGAAGGACTCGATAGTTTACAACTGATGCCCATTGATGTAGAACACCAGTTGTAAAAATACTAAGTGTTCTTAAGAGATCTTTGATGTATCTCGAGGCTCTAGACTCTATAAGTGCACACCTAGGTTTCCTATGCGGAGACTAGGGAGGGGTCTCCTGCTTCAATATCAACCGTCTCTAAGAGATAGGTCAATAGATTACACTGGTTCCCTGTGAGAATGAAACAAGCTCTTTTAAGAGAACTTGAGTGGTTAAGAAGGTTTAGTGCATTGCGTCACTGGGTCCATGACGACTTAATCTTCAATACCGGTGTTATCTTTTGCAACAGCCAGTAGCATACGTATTGAACTCGGTGTCTGCCCTAAGGTTGAATCATAAGGAGGGCTATTTCTTTTCACCCTTTACTTACTTTTCTTTTTAATTCTTCAACTCCTTCTTTCCCTTTCATTCTCTTCTCCTTTTTTCGTATCATACCTAAGGACTTCTAATACTAACTATGGGAGATGTCCTTGGGTAGATCCCTCCGGCTCTGGCGGATCATAGGATGGATATTCCTATCTTAATCACCTTATAACTCCGACAGTAGCCAAGAAACCTTTGATTGAAAATCTCTCAAAGTGTTTGTGATAATCAAACTTTTGGTTAACACTTTGAGAGTTTTTGTGTACACTTTTGAAGGGCTCCCCGTGCACATGTGCTCATAAGTATTTAATAAATTTGCACATGCGGGAGGAGCAAGCATTTTGAATTGATCCACTTTCCGTAAACAAGACCGATTCGAGACACGCTTACATCACTAGTTAAACTAGCTTGAAGTTATTACCCGGCCTGGTCAAGTCCACAGAAAGTTTCTCGAGACGGTACATTTCTACTAAGACTAATCCTTTTCGAGACACGCTTACGTGGTTAGTTAAAGAGATACATTGTCAGCTTTTAGGTGACAACTAGCTCTAGTAACTAACTTGATGTTATTACCCGTCGAGGATAAATCCTTTCGATTTTACTAACTTTTATTGTCTCGTCAATTCCTGGGTGAATCTGAGTCTAGCTCGTACAAGATACAACTTTCAGCTTTATCTTCATATATTTTAATCACCTTTTTCATTTTCTCCCCCTCAAAAATAGCATATGAGATGTTGTTTTTGTTAAACTTTTGATTAAAATATGCTTTTTGAGTCTTATGGGGAGATTCACCAAGAACTTTTGATTTTGAACAAAGTATTTTGTTTTGACAAGTGCTCCCCCTCAACAAGTGATTAGGTCTTATTGAGGTGAAATACTTGTCCTTTTGAGCAGAATTATGATAAACATAACACATTTGATTAATTCTACTCAAAAGTAAGAAGCCTTCGCTCCTTATATTAGGATTGAGGCACTGAAGCGTACCTCAGGGTCCTTTCTTTACAAGTTCGGGTTGTGCACTGTAATGCGTGCACAAGCCATTATGAAGTATATTATTGACAAATCAAATCAAACTCTTACAACTTTACTACCAATCAGGTCTCTGAAATGTCAACACCGGGAACTTTTGTCTGCCTCCAACATAACTTTCCAACCTTCGAAACTGATCCATGCGCTTCAATCTATTCTCAATCCTTAAGATGAATCTGCGAGCATTCCTGGCCTCATTGGTTTTCCACCTTTTAGATTTACCCAGAGCAATGTCATCTAATCTGCCTTTGATTCCATCTTTGACGAACTTCAAGGTTTCATCACAGAACTTATGTATTTCGTCGTAAGCCATGAAGCAGTTGCGACCGTTTATACTGCGGTAGGTGAACCCAAATGGTTGCCTGATCAAGGTGTATTGAGGTAGATGTTGAAGGTCGGGGATGTCGAACATGTTGGGTTTGGTGAGATTGAGCTTCTTCTGATAACTTTCCACTCCCAATTGAAGATCTTCTACTCTTTCTCTGATGACTATCTGCCTGATGAAGATTAGGAGAGCTTGGATAAAGGCAAGCTGCATCTCTTTAGGCAAGTTACACATCTTTCCTTGAACTTTGAGCAGGTACATGTCTTCGATGTCATTGAGACGTAGTCGTGGAAAGTCTGACTCGGAAATATCGTACTCCTTTTCATCAAGTCTTTTCAGTGTGATTTTGCTGAGGAAGGGGTACCCAAAGTGAGTGACAGTCGAAATGAATTGAATCGAGACTATCTTCAAATCACTTGTCACATCGCCCATTGTCTGATTGAGTCTGCTGCTGCGATAGTACTATGCCCGGTTGTCTGGCCAATGATGTATACCGTAAAGTGCGTTCCGGTCATATTCAACAACTTTATCAACGAATAATGCTAAAGCTTCTTCTTCGATGGCATTGTTGAGATATCGAGCTGCAGGGAGAAAGGCGAGTGAGGTAACGTACTTCTTCTCAATCTTGCTGCCAAGTTTCAGAAATTCCAAGTCTGTGTTGAAGAAGAACTTGTACGGGTTCTTTGGTTCCTTAGACTTCCCAATCATCGGTAGTGGTTTGGACCAGTCAGTAATGTAGGGTGCGGTTTTCCTTGTGACCGGATCGACATAAGATTCAGGATTGATCCAGTCAATATTGCTTGACATAGCTCGAGCAATATTTTCCAGATGATACTCAAGTTCGATTGAGTTAGCAGACCGGTCTTTCAGAAGATTGAAAGCATCATTCTTGATTCTTCGCAGCTCTTTCTTATTCATCTTTTTCATCTTAAACTTTTGCTGAATCAATTGAGCGTATTCCACCGTTCGACCATCTTGAGGTTCATGATTATCTTCAAGTGGTGGTTGTGAATTGATCATCTTCTCAAACCTGGAGTATTCGGCACTATCGTCTTGGTCTAGCCATTTAAGGACGGTTTTTGGTTTCTTTGGTTCTGTGCCTTTTGGTGAGGTGTCCGGTTTGGGTTGATGATGCTTTCCTTTCCTTTCTTTCTTCTTCTTCTTGGAGGACGGTTCTGGAACTTCATCGGGTTGAGGAATCTCGTCACCACCGGTGTATTCAAAGTGGTCGTGTGCCTTGGGAGCAGAACCTGATGCCTTCGGTTGTTGTGAGGAGGTTGTTGTTGTTGGAGGGATGACCGGTGTTTTAGATTGAGATGAGGGTCCTTCGGCTTGTTTCTATTTCTTTGCCTGAGAATTGGGATCCCTGTCTTCATCATCTCTTTGACGCTTCAGTTTATCAGCCTCTGTGCTGCAAGTCTCTTTGTTCATCTTGTCTTTCAACGCTTCCAGGATTTTGGCTTCTTCAGGAGACAATGTGAACTTGCTTGCCAGCTTGTCCAAGATTTGAGCTTCCAATTCGTCCATAGATAGTCCTGGTAGTGGAACAGTAGACTTGTCAGCTCGAAGAGTGAATGAGGTTGATCGGATCACTTTCTTGACAGCTTGCTCTGCGAACCTGGTGAGTTCATCTCTCATGGGTGCCAGCAGATCTTTCAACTCAGCAACTAAGTGTTGTGCCATGTACTCTTGTGCTTGAGCAGCCAAGGTGGCTTCCAAGTTCTCTTGTACGTCTTTAGCTAAGAAAGTATCAACTTTATCTTGCAGCTCTTGAACGTTCGAATTCAGCTTTGTCAATTCAGCAACTTGGGTTACTAATGTTGCAACCTGATCTTCCTGTCTGCTTCTCTTCTTATCATGTACTCTTCTGAATGCTGACTTTAGCAACTTTGATGCAGCAGAGGCTTTGGTGCTTGGTTTCTTGGTTGATTTGTCATGAGTTGATTCGGATGCAGGAGGTGATGACTGTGAGGATTCAATAATGGTGGTAAGGTCTTTGTCATCTCCTCTTCGTGGTTCGGGTTGTTCAACTTTAGTAGCTTTAGCTTCTTCCTCTTTCAATCTCTGTTCTTCAGCCAGTCTTTCAGCCTCGGCTTTAAGCCTTAATTCTTCTGCAAGTCTGGCTTCTTCTTTCAACTTTTCTTCTGCCAGCTTGGCTGCCTCTTCAGCCTTCCTACTTTCTTCCATTCGGATAGTTTCCTCCAGTTTGGCTTGTGAAAGCTGCTCAAGCCTAACTTCTTCAGCTTCATGTTTTCTCTTTAATTCCTCTTCCTAAGCCCTTTCTCTAAGCTCCATTTCTTCTACAGTCATCAACCGTGGAGCATCAGTATCCATGGGATCTTCCTCTTCATCTTCTCCCGTTGTTGAAGCATTAGTCATTTCAATGTCTGTGGGAGATACCGAAGGATTGTCGTAGGCAACTAAGTCTGTGTTGACCCCTGTGGCAGAATCAGGAATGCTGCTTGATCCGCTAGCTTTGGTAGTTTGAGAGAATACTGGAGGTGGAGGAGGTAGATCAGCATTGAATGCATCAATTCGGCTGTGGAGGAGACCCAGGTTGAGAGCCCTTTCATTTTCTTCTTCAACTGAAAGGCCTACAGACTCTTGTTCAGCAATTACTGGTTCCTTCATCTTCTCTCTTCTAATCCTTTCTTCTTCCAAAATTGTTTGAGCTTCAGTGAACGGTCTTTGATTGAGATATGTTGTGTATTCAGCATGATCAGCAAACTCGTCAATATTCTTTTCCCAATCTTCGAACGTCAAATCCTTATCGTCAATGTCATCAAGATTCACATCCTTATCAATGTTAGCATAAGCTTCTCTATACACTGGACCTTCGTCGGATTCGGTTTGTTCAGAGTCAGACGGTTTTGGAGGAGATTGTGGTGAGGGAAACCACCCAGGTTCAGGAATGGATGCGGGCTGCTTGGCAGAAGTCCTTCTCTTGAGAGTACCCTTCTTCTTCTTAGACTGAGTGGAACTGCCGGAGCTCCCAGTCTTACTGCCTTTCTTTCCCTTCTTTTGCATGCAGGAGGGTAGAACAACTTCGTCAAGGAAACCAACTTTGTCATCCTTAAGAGCTTGTTCGTAATACTTGTAATTCGTGCAAGCCTTCACTTTGGCATTCAAGAGACAATCGGGAAGTTTCTTTCCTTGCTTGCGTGTGCTGGTGTCAAGTCTCTTGATGACTCTGAGAGTATCTTCATTTCTGAACGTGTTCTTATCTTTGTCATCAAGTCTCTGTGGGATATCGTCATACTCACGAAGGAAGCTTTCGATGAGTAGTTTTGTGAAGTGGACAAATGGAATGTTGGTGGTCTTGTGTTGAATGTGCCACACAAGGTCTTCCCAAATGATACTGGCATAATCAACTTTCTTCACATTAGCTACTGCCCAGAAAAGTTTGAGGTGTTGGAGCTTTGGGTGTTCGTGGCCAGTATCTCTGCCAGATAAGGACTTGGCAATCAGAATGTATAGGGTTCTCCATGGTTGTGGAAGATATCTAATGTTAACCCTAGAATGTCTTGTCACAACTTCTTCTGATTCGTCATAGCCTATATCACGTAACCACTCTATCAACTCTTCTTCGGTGGGGACTTGATCATATACTTCATCTGGGCCGAGTTCTGGTAACCCAAGTACATTCCTAAGCAAATCAATGTCCACAGTGACCTGACGGTTATGAAGCATACAAGTGAAGGAAGCCTCCCCAAGATCTAGCTGAAGTGTATGCCAAAACTGGTGGATGTAGAAGTAGGAGACTGAGGCAGACTTGGTGAACAACAGCTTGTTGGGGTGATATAGAAGAGCATCCACTGCAACAATACATGATGACTCGTTGCAAGTGATTTTGTTGAAGTTGATTCGGAGGTTGTTCTTTCCAATCTTCCTGGTGTAATCATCTGGGAATGTCTCTTCCCATGAAAGCTTAGGTTCGGGTTCTGGTCCGTATGGAACGTCATTGTGTTCTGCCATCTGAATAGATTACATGATTTGCATATTATACATTGATCAGTGGGTGTTTGTGTGTGTGAAAACTTTTGATACATGACAAACTTGTGTTTTATCACATGGTAGAAACTTATAACAATTAAGTTACAACATGAGTTTATCATTATAAGAAGTTACACTTTGGAAATTTTACAACACTTAGAAAAATTCTTGATTTGGACAAGTTTACGCGTAACATGAAAAATCTACGCGTAACATGACATAAGCGTAAGAAGTGAAATTAGGCGTAAGTGCAAAAGCTATGCGTAAACTTATATGTTACGCGTAAGGTGAATCTTATGCGTAGGCTCAATCTTACGTGTAGGATAAAATCTTATGCGTAGGATATGAGATTACGCAAAGGATTAACCTTAAGCGTAAGATATAACTTATGCGTAAGTTCAAGACTTAAGCGTAAGAACAAAACTTATGCATAAGATTTATCATTTAAGCGTAAACCATGTCTTATCCAAGACAAAGTTTGTCCACGTGTCGAATCTTACGCGTAAGATTCAATCTTACGCGTAGGATGAACAATTTGCGCGTAAACATGCTATTTTCCAGAAAATCACCTTGCGTAATTAGAGTTGTTTGATTCCTGAAAGTGTAAAACACACAACCACTGATCAATAATCGTTTTAACACACTTAATACCCATTTTTTATGCGTAGACATGCCAAAATATGAGTTACGCGTAAAAACGCATGAACATACAATCATAAACACAATCAAACATGATTCTGGGTTGTAATACGTTTAGGGCAAGTGATTATAACATCCTAAGGATCACATGGTCCAAATTATAACAATAATTTTCCACAGAAATACAAGATCAAAACTGCTTGAGTTCGAACCCTTAAAAACTATGAATCATAAACAATACACGTTTCTGAAACAATTAAACCATAGTAGCATGATCCTAGGCATACAAGAACACTATCCCCATCACCAATTTCAATCTAAACGCACAAAATCAAGAACCCCTAAATCCATCGTATGAACCCTAATACGCAAATCAATCAATTGATGTTACTGGGTGAGTTTAAAGGTTGGATACATAGTTACTAACATCTAAAGACCATTTCCCATCAACCAATTTAATCCTCAAACACATAAAAAATCTGGGTTCATGATTTACGCATAACCCTAGATCTAATTGATTGATTATGATAAATTAAGCCGTTGGATTGTTATGAAATTTAAAACCATTGTTTAAAAACATGATCAACAACGTTTGGCACTTACAGATTCGTAGATTGATGCACGGATTTATCAGATGATTGTGAGTCGTTGATCGTGTAGGTGAGGGTAGTAAATATGAATGTCAGTGAATTGAATGCATGGTCAAATTTAGTTTTGACTAGTGGTAAATCTATTTACACAAATTGACATATTTACTCCCTTAACCTCAAGTTTCATGCAAACCTAATGCCCAAACACTTAATCACCTATAACTTTCGTTAATAACACCAAGTTACGATAAGAACAACTTGTGGTACTCCCCCTCGACCTTAGACCTTAGTCAAAGATTACTGAAAAATTTATTATATTGGTCAAGGAGAGTAACCCGAAACACTTTTTGAATCAACACTTTTGATAAAACGTATTTATTTTTGGTAAAATGCAAGTATAAAAGTTAATATATTTTTTTGAGAAATTTGAAAAATTACTTTTCCTCCCCCTCAACACTTGTTTTAAATAATTGAAGACATTTTATAAAATAGTGTTGAAAGAGTGGTTTATAATTGCATTTTTTTTTTTGAAAGAGCATATTTACAAAGATAGTTTTGATGTTTGACGATCAATTATGTTTTAAAAACTTTTCCAGATCCTCTGGAGTCAAACATCGCATACCAATTTGGTGAACTAAACTAGCAAACCTTGATGGTGCCAGGGATTTGGTAAGTAAGTCCGCCAATTGGTACTCAGTCCCAACAAAATAAAGTTCAACGGTACCCTTTTCCATATGCTCTTTGATGAAGTGATATCGGAGATCGATGTGTTTGGATTTGCAATGATGTACTGTGTTGCAGGAGATAGCAATTGCACTCTTTGAATCACAGTAGATAGGAATCTTATTGAATAGGTAGCCGTAATCCTTAAGTTGTGATCTCATCCAAATGACTTGAGCACAACAAGCAGACATGGCTACATATTTAGATTCTGTTGACGACAGTGATGTGCAGTCCTGCTTCTTTGATTGCCATGACACAAGTTTGTCTCCGAGAAATTGTAATCCACCAGATGTACTTTTTCGTGTGTCTAAGCATCCTGCATGGTCAGCATCTGAAAAAGCAATTAGTTCAAAACCGGAATCCTTCGGATACCAGATTCCCAAGTTAATGGTTCCCTTTATGTATCGAAGGATTCTTTTGACCTCACTGAGGTGTTTTTCAGTTGGTTTGGACTGATAGCGAGAGCACATGTAGACAGCAAATACTATATCAGGTCTACTAGCTGTGAGATACATGAGTGACCCAATCATACTTCGGTATTTGGTAGGGTCAACAGGAGTCCTATGTAAATCAGCATCTAGTTTTGTGGTATAGCCCATTGGTGTATTATAAGTATCACTGGTCATCATTCCATGTTTCTTTAAAATTTCAAGAGCATATTTGGACTGATTTATAAAAATTCCACGGGGTGATTGATGAACTTGTAGTCCTAGAAAGAACGAAAGTTCACCCATCATGGACATTTCAAAATTATCTTTCATTAATTTTGCAAAATCATTAGAGTAACTTCTTTTTGTTGAGGCAAAAATAATGTCATTGACATATATTTGAACAACAAGTAAGTCCTCCCCGTAGGTTTTTGTAAATAGTATTGGATCCACTGATCCTTTTGAAAATTTACTGGCCAGCAAGAAAGTAGATAGTTTGTCATACCACGCCCATGGGGCTTGCTTAAGTCCGTAGAGTGCCTTTTTGAGTCGGTAAACGTGGTTAGGACGCTCAGGATCAACGAAGCCGTCTGGTTGGCTCACATACACTTCTTCACGGAGTTCTCCATTAAGAAATGCGGTTTTTACATCCATTTGGTAAACAACCATGTTCCTGTGTGCAGCATAGGCCAAAAAGATCCGAACGGCTTCATGTCTAGCCACTGGAGCAAAGGATTCAGCAAAATCAAGTCCTTCCAGTTGAGAGTATCCTTTTGCTACCAGGCGTGATTTGTTACGTATGACAGTTCCTTCAACATCAAGCTTATTCTTCCAAATCCATTTTAACCCGATGACAAAGACTCCGTCAGGTCTTTCAACTAATTCCCAGACTTCTAATCTTATGAATTGCTGAAATTCCTCTTGCATAGATTCAATCCAGTTGTCATAAGTCATTGCTTCTTTAATGTTCTTAGTTTCTTCGTGACAAACTGTGAGTGCATAGATACAAGTTTCTCCATCCGTGTGAAGTAGTTGTCTTGTCATACCCGAGTCCATTTGTGTGTTGAAGGGTGTAGTTGATAGGTATCTCGCATGTTAGCAGGATCCAAATTGCGTGTTGACGACTCAGCTATATCAGGAAAGGTAGGAGCCGGTGCAAACGGGTTAAAGAACGCATCAGGATCATGCTCTGTGGGTTGTGGAACTGATTGTGGTGTGGGATCTTCAGCTGAATGGTGGGAGTTAGAAACAGTTTGTTCTGATGTAGATGGTGATGCAATTGGAGGACCGTTTCTCTCAACACTTGTAGTAGTTTGTTGAGGTGAGTCTGGTATTGGAATGTTTTTAGGTTGAGCAGCGGAATTTGGTGAGACCACAGTAGAACGGTATTCAATTGTATCATCAAATACTGGAGCAAACAAGGTTTCCAATTCTTTGCGGTTGAGTGGCAATGGTTCAGCCGAAGTTTCCGGAGAGTTAAGATGGTTGAATTCGGGTCCTAAGCTGTGTTGCTCAGAAGCCATTTGTGTGAGCTCATCAAAATTAGCGTGAATGGTTTCTTGAATTTCTCTTGTTCGACGATTCCATATCCGAAAACCTTTAGAATTTTCACAATATCCAATGAACACTTCGATGTCAGCCTTTGCTTTAAGTTTACCTAAATCATCACGATCATTTTTCAGATAACAAAGTGCTCCAAATACATGAAAGTAATCGATATTCGGTTTTCTTTTGTGAACAATTTGATAAGGTGTTTTGCGATGGCGTTTAGTAATCATGGAACGGTTTTGGGTGTAACATGCGGTTGAAACAGCTTCCGCCCATAAGTAATCTGGTAATTGAGCATTAATCAACATAGTTCTAGCAGCTTCCACTAACGTCCTGTTGCGTCTTTCAACAACTCCATTCTGTTCTGGGCTTCTAGGAATAGATGTTTGATGTTCAATTCCCACTTTCTCAAAATATGACCGAAGTGTCTGATTCTTAAATTCAGTTCCATTGTCAGTTCTGACTATTCGTACCGTATTGCGTAGCTGAACTTGAATTTTAGTGAGAAAGGTGATGATCATTGAAGGAGCCTGATCTTTACTTCGTAAGAAATAAACCCATGTCCATCTGGAGAAGTCATCCACAATTACTAGTATGTAGCGTTTACCGTTGATACTTTGAACACGCATCGGTCCACACAAATACATATGAAGCAGTTGTAAAACATGATTCGTACTTTGCTCAGGTTTTGAAGGAAAATGAGCTCGAGTACTTTTTCCTTGTTCACAGGCTGGGCATAAGTGATCTTTGGTAAAGCGGAATCTTGGAAATCCATCAACAAGTTTGTGACGAGCAAGGTCAGTCATTGTTTTGAAATTCAAGTGCGAAAGACGTTTGTGCCATAACCAAGATTTAGTCGATTCTGCCTTGGAGAGAAGACATATCGGAGATGTAGCAATCATATCTGACATTGATATTGTATAAAGATTAGAACCATGTGAGCCAGACATTAGATCGTTTCCTTGTAAGTCACGAACAAAACAGGTTTTCTCACGAAATGCAACTTCTAGATCTCCATCACAAAATTGACTGACTGAGAAAAGGTTGTGTCCAAGGCCTTACACATAATAAACACGACTGATTTCAATGTTCCCACTGATAAAGTCACCATATCCCATGATTAAAGCGTAATGATCATTCCCGAATCTGACAGTACCAATGAACTTTGAGACAAAGTTGTGTAATAGTTTGAGATTGCCTGTCATATGTCGGGTGCATCCGCTATGAACAATCCAGAGAACAATCTGTACCACCTGCATCACAAGAAGAAGACACAGATGGAACAGAAGTAAGGGTGGAACCCAAAGAATGTGCGGGTTCCTGTTGGTTAGAAGCACATGTATTCAACAATTTAGGAATCCATTTAAAGTCTGGTTTGTGTTGTAACCAACGTTGCCAATTCCAACTAGTTCTTGCTTTCTTAATGTTAAATGCACTAGTAGTTGGCTCATTCCTAGATTTGTTCTCGGCACTTATGGGGGTAACTTCAACATCATTAGATACCGTAGAAGGCGGCTTTCCTAAGTTAGACTTAGAGGCAGTAGTGGGCCTAGAAGGAATGCGTGTCCTACGTTTCTTATGTCGATTAAGAAGAGAATTAGCTATACATTTTGTATGATCACCAGATGATACGCTTTTACGACAAAACACACAAGATGCATTAATATTCAAAACATTCAAAGGTTCATCATTCGTTACATTTAGATTTTGATTACAATTTGCCAGATTAGAATCTAAATCTGATGCAACATGAGTTTTATTCAAGTTCCTAAGTTGGTCTTCTACTCCTTGAGCTTCTAGTGATCCTCTTTTACGTTGCCAGAGCCTATTCTTCTTTTTACTTTTTCGCTTGGGTCTGCTAACGCTATTAGTGGAGACTAGTCCTGTAGAAGTGGAGTTACCAACATTAGTATTTTGAACAATATTCCCTTTAGAAGTTTTGTCTAATTGATACATTCCTGGTGCTATCACCGTGGTTTCAACCATTTTTCCTTTTTGAAGTAGCTTAATTTTCTCTTTCAAATCGATGATGATGTGATTTTTATCCTGAATTTCAGACTCAAGTTTCACATTGCAGTAATTAATGTCATCGCGGTTTTGTTGCCATTCGACATTTTCAATTTTTAAATCCGCAATTTCTTTCTCATATTTGAGACAGAGACTTTTTAAAGACTCATTGTTTTTGCAAAGCTGACAAGAGTTTGAAACATTTTGACTTTGAAGTTTCAATTCCATTTCAAGACTTTGAGCTTGACACCATTCAAGCCTTTGTTTGAGTTGACAAATTTCTTTTGAAAATTGTTTTGTCACATCATCATTCTTAATTCTCAGCTTTTCATTCTCATTATTCAGTGTCTCAATTTCCACATTCAACGAGTTATTATCAACACAAAGATCATCCACAAGCATAGAAGTACCAGATTTATAGAGATCATTCTTGATAACAGAATAAATATCAGCATTGAGAATTTGTTCCAAGAGTCGATCAACATCATTTTTTAAAACTCTATTTCTTTGCTTTTGTACCAAAATCTCATTTTCAGTAGAGTTGAAAATGGTTATCATATTTTTCACCTCGTTTTGAAGTTCCTGATCCCAACGTGTAGCACAGAGACGGAGGTGTTTGACAATTGGTAACATTTGTTTTTGAAAAATATCTCTTTTTTCTCGCTCGTAAGCGGATTGAAAAGTTTCAATTTTTATTTCAGAATTACGTGCAATTGTTTCCTCCAAAATTTCGATGTCTTCCATAAAAGTTTTGAAATAATTTAAGACACGACAAGTTTTTGGTAATGGTGTAAGTTCACCGGATGATGGTAAAGGACCATTTATTTGTGCTACAGTTTGGATAGGGGCCACATTAGAGGATGAAATATATGACTCTTCGACAAACCATGATTTCTCAGGTATTTCCTTTTGAGTAACAAAAGATTTAGAAAGAGGTGGAGCTTTTGAATAGTCATATGGTGTCCAATATTGAACATAACTCATTTTTGATCGACTCTCGTCTTCAAGTTCTTCTTCTTCCTCAGTATCAAAAACAACAGCACGCACAATCGTATTATCAAGCAAATGGTCCATACTGTAAATTTTAGGAATTTCTTTGAAAGCCGTGTGAAGAAACATTGAGTTGTAATCGCCAAGAGCAAATCCGTTATCGGGTCTCAGTTTTAAAGTAAATTTCTGAATAGTTGTGACTGAGTTCCCGTGTTTGTAAACAATATTACGAAATTCTTTGAGTTGTTTTTCAAGATCAACAATATCGCCGAGTAAATCATTTATATACTTCCTTTTTCGTATTTTATGTTCACAAAACTCCTTTTTGCAATTGGACAATTCTGTTTCTGTTTTTGAAAGGTTTCTTTGAAGACGTTCAACTTGCATTTTCAGTTCACATTTTTCACTTTCAAGTTTAGAAATTAACTTTCCGTTTGTCTGAATTAGATCTTGCATCTTGTGCTGAAGATCTTGCTCTTTGTTGTAAGATTCTTGAAAAGCTTTTTCAAAACTTTTTGTATGTTTAATCTTTTCTTGCTGATTTGAAAGTTGTATTTTATAACACTCAATATCTCTTGCAAGTGCTGCATTTGTTTCTTTTAAAACTTTGTTTTTCTCGTTGCATTTTGCAATTTGCAATTGTTGATCATTCAGTTGTTTAGATAACATTATGAGGTCAGGGTCTGGATCAAATGATGGTTCATGTTGTTCGAAATGATCATGTTTATCATTCTCAATAGGATCATCAAATGAAACAACTGTGTCATCATCAAATATGAAAACTGTGCTTATTTGTTCATCTGTTTGAGAAGATGAAGATGATTTAGATGGAACAACTTGCGCCATATCTGATTCAGAAGCAGAGGGTGAAGCTATTTCATGTATTAGGCACGCTTTTTGGTCATGTACCTGAGACAAGCCGTCAGTGTCATACACTGGACCTGAATCATTAAACTGAAGTTCCTGCATGTTGGCCATAAGCATCACAGCTGCATTGGCTTCCAGATCTTCCATGTCATCATCATTGTTAGCATTTGCCATGAAGTTGTTATCCTGTTCAGGGAAATGTCCATCTTTTTCATCTTGAAGAGCCATGAGTAATGCCTGCTTGTGAAACTTACTACCCTGAGTTCTCGGTTTGGGACATGCTATCGCTATATGACCTTGTTCATTACAATTGTAGCACCACACTGCATTCCCTGAGTTGGAGTTCCTTGTTTCAACTGGTTCAGACCTTTGCTGAGAAGACCCTGAGTTGTTCCTGAACCCTCCATTGTTACTAAACCTCTGACCATTCCCAAAATTTCCTGAAGAGCTTCCTGAACCAGATCGACCATAGCTACGATTCTGAATTTCCACTCTTCCATCATTGACAACAGCTTGATTCCTTGTGTTAGAAGATGAACGTTGACGGTTGTTTGTTTTGTTGGAGAATTTGCTGAAAGCACGAGCAATAAGAGCAAGTCCCTGATTCAACGTATTAAAGTCATCATCGTCATCGTCATTGGAATTTGAGTAATACACTGCATCATTGTTGTTTAATGGAACAAGTTGAGTAGAAGCATTCTGTGGAGATGAATCATAAGGGACCATTTGGTTCGAGGTGGAAGATTGTGGATAACTGAAGTAGTTCTGCTCTTGAACATATGCATGATTTGACATTGGTGGTGGAGCATAGGGAGATTGAGCTACGAGAGCCAAAGAATTTGGTGTTGGTGTTGGTGTGTATCCTCCTCGTAGAGCTCTATCTTTTTCCACTTCAGGTTCATGGTGTTTCAGAAAATCATACAACAAACCATATGGTGCATCATGTAGATTTTTGGTTTGATGTACAAATGTCACATATTTATGCCAATCTGGACCAAGACTACCGACGAATTTGGAGTTCACTGCTATCCTTGGTACTGTGATTTTGTGACATTCCAGATCATTGACCACATTTGTGAAACGATGATAGTAGGATTCAAGTGACTCTCCTGGTTCAATTGTGATGTCTGTGTATTCCATGTAAAGTTTGGATTCCATATCATCTTTGTTCAATTGAGTGCCTTCCATAAGGAGATGAACGTGTTCCCACATAGCTTTGGCTGTTTTCTGAGCATCAACACTGCGATAAATTGGATTAGGTATACCTTGAAGTATATAAGCCATTGCATACTCATCAGCTTCACGATGTAATTTTTGTTCATCAGTGAGTGCAGTTTCTGGAAGAGGTCTATCACCAGGAGGACGTGGAGGATCAGCAGTTGGATCACCAGCTTCAAATCTTGTTGGCCACTCAAATGGTCCTTCAAGTATCACTTGTTTCAAGAATTTCCCATGAGGTTTCTTTAGTTCAAGAAATCGTAAGAATCGACTTGACCATTGAACATAGTTCCCAGGTGTTAGCATTAGAGGTGTTTCAAGTGATCCTGCCTCATGTCGAGATTGTTGAGTTGTAATAACTTCACACATTCTATCAAACCAGTGAGGTTGTTTGGAGGAGAACTGAGTGTTCTGTTATGACATCTGATATGATTGTTGTTGAGGAATGATTTGATGTTTTTGCGTCATTAGGTAATGATGTAGTGGATTAAACAGTTGTTGTTGAACATGTGATTATGAAGGTTGTTGATACGGTTGTTGCTGATGGTATTGTTGTTGCTGATACTGCTGATGTTGCTGTTGCTGAGGATGAGGGAAGTAGTAATTAGGTGGTTGAGACATCTTTGAACACTTGTGTAGAAATGGATCTTTGTAGAAGATTGAAATGCACGTTCCTTTGATCAAGTCCAAAATCCTTGGAGTAAGTTGAAATCTTACGCGTAACAATAATTCTTACGCGTAAACTTTAGGTTAGGCGTAAAGAGTAGTTTAGGCGTAAACAATAAGTTTATGCGTAAGTTTTCTCTTTACGCGTAAGCTTTGGCTTATGCGTAAGTTTAGACTTATGCGTAAGGTTTAAACAACCAAACAAATCTTCCAAACTTATCCAAGCTTGAAAGATATTCGAAGTCGAAGTATTCCACTAACTTATCCAAGCTAGGGAAGTACTGAGTCACCGTAGAACAAAGATAGAACCTTGGATGAAGTTAGGCGTAGATAACTGAAACTTACGCGTAAGATAGACTTATGCGTAAAGCTTAGGCGTAGGATCTGTCTTCTGCGTAGGAAACACCACTTACGCGTAGAAATTGAACTTTACTCGTAGGTTTTAGTCGTAGACTTCCAAGTTACTCGTAAGAACAGGGTTTTGACCTTAGTTACTCGTAAGAAAAGGGTTTTAGCCAAAAGTTAGTCGTAGAAAGGACAAAAAGTACTGTTTACAGCTTTTGAATCGTACTGTTCACTAAAGTTACGCGTAAACAGGTCAGAAACTTGAAAAATCTCAAATTTTTGAAGAAAAAATGCTTAGAAATAAGGTACTTTTGATCAAATAACTTCACCAATACATAGAAAACACTAACTATTGAAGATTTTGCTACCAAAAACTAGTTTTCCAATATCAAAGAATCTATAAAATCTTAAAAAAACCTTAAAAGATCACAACTTTATGCAAAAACTAAGCTTCAAATTCACTATATCAACCTTGAAACTTGTCCAAGCTTCAAGATTTGAGTGAAAGAAACAAAGAAAAATGCAAAAAGATGAAGAATAAACACCAAGTACCCACGTTAAAACCAAGAAACACACTTCAATCTCTATTTGGCGAATGATACCACTTGTTAGGTCACCATTTTGTAAACACAAGTATGATATTGATAGAAATGAGATGAGAATGAGATATGGTTGATTATGAGAACAAGTGAAAAGTAAAAGAGCAAGAGTTTCCTTAAAGATATTCAAATAACCAACAAATAAAAGAGTTACATAAGCCTAGTATTTATAGGAGGAGGAGTAGGGCAACACTCCCTTCCTCCCTCCTTTCATTAGGACGTGGGCTTTAAGGCCCATGGACTTTACAAACTAAGCCTTGTAACTTAAACAATGTAGAATAAATAACTAAGCAACCTATTACAAAATGTAATGACCGAGACTTGACAAAAAATACAAAAGTATGATCCCAACACTTAGAGTGTCATGTTACGACACATCCATGACTGTCGAAAATTGGTAATTAACATGGGTCATGGGTCATGTACATTGGGTTATAGTGGCTTTTAGTGTAATGGAAACCATGCATTAGCGGTGATAATGGCTAATTCACATGGGTCATGGGTCATGTGCATTAGGTTATCACTGGTCACATTCATTAATTAATGAGTATTTGACATCGATCATATGGGTCATATGCATTGGGTGGATAGTTGCTTAGAGTGTCATGTTACGACACATCCATGACTGTTGACAATTGGTAATTAACATGGGTAATGGGTCATATGTATTGGGTTGTAGTGGCTTATAG
Source organism: Artemisia argyi (assembly GCA_030686995.1). Classification (NCBI taxonomy): domain Eukaryota; kingdom Viridiplantae; phylum Streptophyta; class Magnoliopsida; order Asterales; family Asteraceae; genus Artemisia; species Artemisia argyi. The sequence continues at coordinate 64,960,939 of CM060679.1, read as the reverse complement.
TGTCATGTTATCAACCAATACATTCATGGTGATTGACAATATAATGGGTAATTAACATGGGTCGTGGGTCATGTGCATTGGGTTGTAGTCGCTTATAGTGTAATGGAAACCATGCATGACCAGTGATAATGTCTAATTCACATGGGCGACTTTTTAAATACAAAATACACTAAAGGCCAGGTGCGCTTGGTTCAAACTTTGGAAAGGGAAAGGGAAAATGTAAGCTTATGGTCGGGAAAGGGAAATGTAAAGAAGATCAATCCCCCCAATTTATTGGGTAATGATCCATTACCCACTATTGGGTAATGGGTTATTGCATTATGCTTTGCCAAGCATATTTTTTCGCTACCTTTCCCATTCTTCACCCCCTATAACCCCCTACCAAGCATTAGGGGTGTTCAAAAAACCCGAGAAACTGACAAACCAAGCATTCGGTTTCGGTTTTTACTTTTAGATATCCGTGGTTAACCGAACCGAACCGTATATAATATAAATAAATTACCCGGCCCGCGATGGATAATTAAAATCTTCCAACTAACCGAACCGAACCGAATCGAACTGCCCCGTGAACACCCCCAACAAAAGTATCAAACACACTTCATTTACACTTCTACAGTAATATATATATATATATATATATATATATATATATATATATATATATATATATATATATATATATATATATATATATATATATATATATATATATATATATATATATACTAGTGGTCGAAGCCCGCCCGATGGGCGGGCATGCTTTGTGATTTTTCATTCAACGTATTAATTTCGAATAATGTGACATATGTATACAAAGGTTGTTTTGTGTGTAAATAATGTGTTAGGAGTTACTATTTATCGTTAATCATATGTGTTTAGTTAGAGATATGAATATATGTTATGATTAGTAGAAAAACATAAGGAGTATTTATACTCACCCACGAAACTCGCCCTTTCCTCCGCATTTTACTTTTGGGATCAAATAAACTAAACTTTGGATTCAAAGTTATCTACTTCATGTATCTTTTTGAGAAAAAGCTGATAAGTGTATTTCATTATGAAAAATCCTATGTATATGAATGTTTAGGGTATATCTCTAACAAAATGGGTATCTATTATAGTTCGGACCACCTACTGATGTGAGTATCAAAAGTCAACTGCACCTATTTTTAAAACAGAGGGACTAATGAAGTAACAACACATATTAGATTAGAAAGTTATGATAGTGGTCGCAGTTTAACCCATTTACTTACGAATGCAACGATTTTGGTCATGTTGTATCTCTAACGGTTCAAAAGAGTATAATAAAAACAATTGCCAAAAAGCAAACAATTTAAACAGGTCAAAAGTCCTTTTTTAATGTATAAAACCTCCTAACTCATTTATTCAATTATGTACTTTAGTAGTAGAAAATATAAATTCTTTGTAATCAAATTTGGCACACTAATCATTTTTGATACTAATGAAAAAAGTACACTGCTAACTTAGCAAAGTATTTCCAGTCAACCCGGGTGACCCGTAGATAAAACTATTCATTTAGCGGAACCATATTGACCCATTGATCATTACCAAACTACTTAATTTGCCACATTAATCAAAAGTTATGATTTAATGATCACCTTGAGATATATATCGACGGCGTGATACATTCCATCATCCATTGCCTTTGCAGAATCGGGGACAGTAGCAGCCATAAACTCTAACTTCTCAAGCTTTATGGTGTAATGGTAGTATATAGAATTCCTAGACATACAATATTTAATGCACAAGTTGAACTATGAATAGAAAGTGAATATCTTAAATGAAACAACAATGAATAGAACATAGTTATTACTTGTATCATATCCAAGTTTATTCGTGAAAACCATGTTCCACACATGTTTGATCTTTTCTATAATGGTGGAAAGTGACAAGCATGAGTATGTTTATGAACTATGATCATTAACAATATAAGAGTATATATTACCAACTCAAGTACGTAGGTCAAGGCGTCAAGCTAATATTTGTATCCTAATAACACTATATGTGTTCTCACAGCTCTATAATACCAATACAGGTAGACCAAAGTATTCAATATAATATTAAGACATCTATTGTCATTATAGTCCAAACTAATGTATCAATTACAAATATATCAATTTCTTTAATAATAACTTCATTTAGGATACAAACATTGTGATATGATAATTTCGAAGCATCAAACTTGTAGGAGATCAAACAATATAAGAAGTATCTTTAACTGATTTTATTTTTTCCAGAGTTCTTCTTAGCTGACTCCTATATACTCCGTATAACCTCTACTTCTATCACTACAAGATAGAGGACACTGATCGAACACTCATATTATCCATTAAAATTGGATGGCTTACGTCACACTTTTTATTATGATATCAAAAGACAACAAAACTAAGAAGATGTATATACATAAATACGAACCTGTATCAGACCTCCAATAAATCTAGGAGGCGTACAGTTAATTCCTACAGCAACAACTGCTTGCAGGACTCATCAGTTTTGCCGCATTTGGCTAATGAATCCCCACTGGAATTGGACGACCTTTGGAATGTATGTGCAGCCGCTCGTTGTACCCAAAAAGAGCACCGCAATGCTCACATACTTGATTACAGTCACCTAGATTGATATACTCGAGGTTCGGATCTGTATAAGAGCATAAGAAGTTATTAAGTAAATTTTTTTTATCAAGCCATAGCTTGTCTAAAAAATATTTTGTCTACATCCTTACTTACCCTCAGTCGTAAAGAAATACCAATGTACCTCACAGCTCAGAGGTGGTTCCGTAAGGATCATCGATTCCAGTAAAGCCTGCAGTGCCTTGAGATGATATAAATGAGTTTTCAATTATAATCTCTTGATACTTAGATTAAATGTAAAATTGAGATACTGAGATGGTTCATTTTGCATTTACGCTTCTCCAATATTTGTTCAAGATGTCTCATTCTCACAGGCTTTTTTTTTTTTTTTTTTTTTTTTTCACAATAGAATTGTGGACAGCTCGAAATGAAAAGCCAAGTATGGTTCAGCACTCAGCAGTGAGTCCTTTGTAAGGGTCACGAGTCGATAAAAAAAAAGTCAACCTGTTGAAACTTGAAAGTCATCCAAAATTCCATTCTATTTGTAATGCCAACCTCCTAAATCGCTTTACTAACAATGTTGTTTTGTAATCATTCTTAGCACATTAGTTGTTCATTTATTTTAAAAAAGACTAAAAAGTGTTTGCAGGTCACTGTGTCCAGCCCTTTCAAACCATACTAAAATGACCCACTTTGACCCGTTCACAACCCGCCCATCTTGTCACCTCTAAAATATCTCAGTAAGATCATCCAACAGAGTTCATTGCTTAATAGATAAATTGTAGCCTTAAAAATGCACGACAACCGTGGACATAGACAAACACAGTAGTTAAAAAGTGTGTTGCGTGTCCTAAAGGGGGTGTTTGGATTTGCATTTTGAAACTGACTATGTTTGGATAAACAATCTTTGATTCTCATCATCTCATTATAAAGGATCAGTCTTTTTTTACACGAATGTCCTTTTCTCGTCATTGCATATGTCATGTTTTTTACATAATCAAAATCTGACAAGGTTTAGAAGTCTTCAAATAGAAAACACACGTCAAAAATACTCTTTTTCTTAAGCCTGACTTATGACCGCTGAATATCTGTTTGTGAATTTTGTTTTTTCAGCCCGCATAATCACATTCGAAAGAACATTTAGAGTTCGAACACCCCCCCTAAAATGATGATTAGTTGACTAAATACACTAAGAAGCTTAAATGCTTGAACACAAACCTAACCCACTGAGACCCATGATCCATATAATTCATCCCTGTTGGTCAATTAGCTTTGCCTTTCTATCTTCACAACTGGACATTCGTGCCATAAAATATTTGTTGGATTGCCCATTGCAGACATCACTATTCACAGAACACTTTTTACTTCTGTACTTAACTGACCTGGTAAAATTACCATGTTAATCAATATTCCTAAGACCTTAGCAGTATCATAAAATTGCATTGTGATCATGTGTTGCAGCATCAACATGAAGGATGAACATTTAAATGAGATTATAACCTGTATAGAGAGCAACTCTAGTTTAATACAAATTAGTTTCAAAATCTATTGGTTATACAACATTAGAGATCCTAATAGCTCACCTCACAAAGAATGGTTCCATTCACGTACTTGCATTCCATATCATCAAGAGGAATCCCTGTAGATACGTGTCCATACTTGATATCCTGTTACCAGAGTCGAAATAAATTTAAACAAGTTCATAAAATGTTTATTTGCATAACAGAAGACACCTTATCTCAAAAACATTCAGCGCTTACTGTCAAAATGGACTTGTATGCAAGTTGTATGGAATTAAGTTCACCCGAACATCATTAAAGAATTGCAAAATTTGACGATACATGTTATATTTTTATTGACAACCTTATAAGTGTGTTTAAAAAAAATACAATGCAATAGGAAATGCTGCTGACCTCCTTGGAGAGTGAAACCATCACTAAGTTCTGTAGGGAAGAGGAAGAAAAGTACTATTAAGGTGATGAGATTTATAAATCATTGTTAACAAAAAAAGATTATTTGTTCAGTTAACACTTAGATTTACATGAATAGTTCTTGATTCTAGAGGAGGTGAAATTGGATGGGAAGTTACACTTTTTCCCCTTGGGCCTTAAGGGTAAAAATCGCTTAATTTGCTGGTGTTCGCACCTCCACAGCTCTATTTTCCAAACGTGTGTCCTGATTATCACGAACAAATTGTTCTCCTGCCTGCATAAGTAAACTCCCCATTATAATTATAAAATGATTATTCCTAAAGTTACTCTCATATAAGAGATTCACGGAAAAAAACATATATCATTACAGGTTTATATAAAACAAACATAAAGATTATATGAGACTGTGATGGATCAGACCTTAATGCCTCGTGATCTCCACTCATATTTTGTGCTTGGAACATCCATAAGCTACTTCCAATAAATTCAACTAAATAACCGATTTGTTAGATGAAGTGTCCATCTCATTAATGAAAGGCATAATAAGCAAAAAGGTAACTATCGGGGTGTTTGTTAAAGCTTATTTGGTGAAAAGCTCATAAGCCCAAAATTTTGAGATTATTACCTTTTCATAAGTTCATAAGCTTATAAGTTATAAGCCGACCAAATAAGCTTAAACAAACACCCCCTAAGTGTCAGCCTATTTGGTCAGTAAAATCGAACAAAGCTTTCTAATAAGCTTCGACAAACACCCCATAAGAGGCATATATATTGCCAATATCACAGTTCGTGGAAACCAATAGATTTTAAGTATTTTAATTATAAAAGAAGTATCAGAAGATCACCATTTAAAGCATCTTCTCATACCTTGTCATTTTCGCATAAACATCCCAAAATGACCTTCAAAAGAGTCGTTTTTTCACTACCAAAAGGGGCCAATCAAAGCAAGGATTTCATTCAGGCCAATGCTTCCTATTAAGCCCTTGACAAATTTGCTTATAATCATCCTATCGAGTGTTTGACTATGAGGCTACCATTTTCATAACTAATTTCTCCTGCATATCTACATAGGATGATTGTCTAAGTAACTTGGAGTTCCTAATTAATCTGTATCAAAGGTCTCAAGTATATTTTTTCTATTGTTTGAATGTAAAAACTAAAACTGCTAATTTACTTACTTGGTCCTGAAAGAAACACTTATTTATAAGCACTAATTATGTTATCTGCAATAACTAAGTTGTTTCATATATCCGCTACCATCATATTTCAGTACAAAGATAGACACAAGAGGTTTACTTGTTGAAACCAAAGCAAGCTGCAGATTAAAAAGAATACTAAAAAGTATATTCAACCACTTAAATTCAGCATTGTCCTAAATTCAAATGCTAATTTTTGTAAATATTTAATCTGGGACATGTTTAATATTTCTTAAAAATAATGATTTATTGTATATAATTAAATTATTAAAATGGCAATGAAACATTGAAATAACTTGCAAATGGGATATTAAGAATCATGACCATGAAAATATGTACCTTATCATTGGTTTCGAGTGTTGGATTTCATTTACCCAAATCGACTTGACCTAACAGTCAAATATTGCCGAATCATATAACCATTGAATGTCTACTAAATATACTCCTAATTAGATGGTGATTTAGGAGAGGTTTCTTGGTCATTAAAGGCATGAACAATTGAATAATGCATACCAACAAAATTGTTATAAAATAGCCTGCATAGTATTTTATTAATTTCCAGTTGTCTAATTGTTGCTGCTAAGCTTCCATACCGGCTCTCAGCCATGATACAAGTTCGCTATCTGCATTAGGAAACAAACCCCAGGCTGCGTAAAAATACAACTCATTAACTATGAATTATATAAAATTGATTGCAGCTTAAAGCTTAAAATAACAACCTCATCAAGAATGCTGACCTCCCAAATGAAACCAGCACCAATTCCTTGAATCTTATTAGGTCCTAAAATAAGGAAACAACAATTGTGAATTTGTTAGATGAAAACATAACATAAGTCCTGTAAACTTCAAAATAGAGATGAAGCATGTCAATTAAATATGTTTGATGAAGCATAAACTTCAAAATTTCGATAATCAAGAACAAAAAGTAACAAACTATACCTTCTTCTCAGCTTCTATCATCGAATGGTAGTTTTTTTGCAGCACCTTGTGTAAGTTTCTTATTTCATGATTTCTATTCTAAATGGATGCAAACATATATCTAACTCTACCTGTAAATTAATTTGAAAAACTGTTCACGAATGAAGTTCATCCCTCAAAAACCTGCAAAAAAATTAACAAAACTAATAAAGAAACACAACTTGCAATTGAATTAGGATTTGGAAAAAACTTATATTATGAATTGGGTTACCATGCCGCTGTAAGATTTAAGCACCCACCATCGTTTTCATTGTGGTGCCCATTATTGTATCATGCATGGTACATGTAAACACAAACAACCTGTATACATAAACATGAACGTATTTACATCAACGCAAAATAAAGAGAACTAAAAAATTATAGGGAAGGACAGAGAATGATAAGCTGATCATGTATATAAACAACAAACCCTCAAATCATAAATTATATTATTAGTTTCTTATAGTGGTTAGAATCAACAATTTCGGTCTTTGAGAGTGAACGTTTGTAGGACCTTAGATCTATCAACTTTATCACAAATATAAACACTAAATGAAGTAAAGATGGTGACTTGATGAGTTATGTGTGGCGTTAATAAGTATAAAAGAGAGAATAAGATGAAGAGAACATTTTATTAAAAACACACACAATACACACACAAGCACACCTTACAAATGAGAGGTAAGGTGCCTTATATAGTTAGAGAGAAATGCCTCATGGGCTTTTTAATGGACTTGGTCTTGGACTTGGTTACATGGTTGGATAACAAGGCTTATGAAACATAGCACATGACATATTAGCTTGCCAAGTCCAAGGCCCAATGACTAAACTATTACTAATCTTAACAAACGACACAAAGTTACAATATGAGAATGACCATCACTTATATATATATATATATATATATATATATATATATATATATATATATATATATATATATATATATATATATTTTTAATGCTAACAATCTCCCCCTAAGGGGTGGTCATTCGAATGATGCTCCACGTGAGTGGGTCTTCCGTGTTCTTTGTCTTTAACTTTGTGTGTCATTGTAGAATAGTCTTTAGTCTTTGTTCCTTCATGCTTTGTGATCTTTGATAACTGATTTTTCATCGTTCTTTGTTCCTTTGTGATGTGGAGTTATCTGCCTTTCGTCACTTCTGCGTCTGTGGTGGTTGTTTGCCATTCCAACATGCTCATACATCTTTGGACTTTGATATTCATATGCACGTAGTTCCCTTTCTTTCACTTTGATCCTTAGTCTTTATACTTTGTAGATTCTTCTTTTTGGCGTAGAATCTTTCTTTGAACTTTGTGTTGTATAGATCTTTGAGGGAGCTTTCTTTAACTTCCAGATGTATATATGAGCACGTGGAATCTGTCGCCACGGAGATGAAGTGTCCCTGCATATAAACAGTTAGCAATAAAACATCCGGTACTTACAGATAAGAATTAGAGATCGTCAACAGCATAGTGTGAAGACTCCTTCTAACCCTTACCAAGGCCGTTCCCATGTCAGATACTCTCGAGAGAGCTTATGAGACCTACTAAGTAGCTCAATGACTGGGTGAGTCGTTGGGATCACTCCACGACTGTAGACTGTTTGAAACCACCGCGAACACTAAGCGTAACCCATAAAGAATTACCGAAGTGACATGCTGTCAGGGCTGCTTGATGTTGACCCTGGCAGGAGTTTCCATTCAATCATTGAGAAACACTTGTGTGAATTCTCTCATAAATGTTCTGGCAGATTGCTAAGATCTGCGTAGGACTCTAAAGATTACATCTGGCGTCCTTAATGATGAACAACCAGTGTAGAAATATCATATGTTCCTATGAGATCTTTTGATGAATCTCGGGGCTCTAGACTCGATAAGTGCACATTTGGTTTCCTATGCGGAGATTAGGGAGAGGTCTCCTGCTTCAATATCAACCATCTCTAAGAGACTGGTCGATAGATTACACCGGTTCCCCATGAGAATGAAACAAGCTCTTTTAAGAGAACTTGAGTGGTTAAGAAGGTTTAGTGCAGTACGTCACTGGGTCCATGACGTCTTTGTCTTCAATACCGGTGTCACCTTGGTAACAACCAGTAGCATATGAGTTGAACCCGGTGTCTGCCCTAAGGTTGAACATTTGGAGGGCTATTTCTTTTCACCCTTTTTCATAATTTTTCTTTTTAATTCTTCAACCCCTTCTTTCTCCTTTCTCATTTTCTCCTTTTTTCAATCATACCTAAGGACTTCTAATTCTAATCTATTGGATTTATCCTTGGGTAGATCCCTCCGGCTCTGGCGGATCATAGGACGGTTTTTCCTAACCTTAGTCACCTTATAACTCCATGACTATCCTATTGTTGCCATAAAACCATTCATTGAAAAATCTCTCAAAGTGTTTATGATAATAAAATACATTGTTGTTACCACTTTGAGAGTTTTACAACTTTTGAAGGACTCCCCCATCACATGTGCTCATGCATTTTTAAGAAATTTGCACATGCGTGAGGAGTTTGCACTTTTTGAATTGATCCACTTTCGGTGAACATGACCGATTCGAGACACGCTTACATCACTAGTTAGACTAGCTTGAAATTATTACCCGTCCTGGTCAATTCCAAAGAAAGTCTCTCGATACGGTACATTCTACTCAGACAAGTCCTATTCGAGACACGCTTACATCACTAGTTAGACTAGCTTGAAATTATTACCCGTCCAGGACAAGTCTTTTCGATTACTGACATTTTAAGCTTCCGTCAATTCATTGGTACATACTGAGTCGAGCTCTTTTGAGATTCAGTCACAAACTTTAAACATCTTTGATCACATTTTAATCATGTCTTCTCCCCCTCAAAAATAGCATATTGTGCTATTTTTGATATCAACTGAGTAAAAACGCTTTTTGGAGAGAAAGACAGATTTCATTTTGCACGAATACGGAACATTTTTGTTTTTGTACTCCCCTTTAATGATAGCACATTTTAAAATCAATTAAGGGTTTTGAGGGAGTTATCTTGAGCACTCATTTGAAAGATATTGAGAAATCTTTTTGAACAATCTTGAAAAAGTGCTCAAGAATTGTATTTTGAAAAACGAGTTTATGTTTGAAATCCTTTTCGTTTGTTTATACTCGAACTTTTGAAAGTGATTTCATCTTTGAATGTACGAGTCCTTGATTTGAAATAATCAGAAGTCATCGTTGAAGTACGGGTTTCGTACTGAAGTATACGAAAGCCATTGTGAAGAAATTTTTGAGAAACGACATGTTTTAGAAAAACATTAAAAAGAACTCCCGCTCAAGCATCTGTACATGTCCGTATCATTGTTGAATGACATTTCTAGAGACGTACAGAATATTGATTTATACGAGAGACATGTCGTAAGAAGAATATTTTTGGATTTTTTGATTTTATATTGTTTTTGTATTTTTGAAAGTTTTATATTTTTGTATTTTGTTTTTGTTGGTTTTTCAAATTTTGTATTTTCTTTTTTCAAAAATATATACAGCGAAGCGATTTTGAAAACATTTTTCAAGAAGATTCGAGAAGACGTTCTAGCTCCTCAGGAGTTAGGCTTCGCATGCCAATTCGTTGAAACTAAATAGTCAAACCGTTCTTTTGGAAGGGCTTTAGTAAATAGATCGGCGAGTTGGTAATCAGTCTTAACGAAAAATAATTCAACAGTACCCTCTTCCACGTGTTCTTTGATGAAATGGTAGCGGACTTTGATGTGCTTCGTCTTAGAGTGATGTACGGGATTGCACGAGATGGCTATGGCACTTTTTGAGTCACAATACATAGGTATTCTGTCAAAAGTAAAGCCATAATCAGTGAGCTATGTCCGCATCCAAAGAACTTGGGCACAACACGCAGATAGAGACACATACTCGGCTTCGGCAGTTGATAGCGCAGTACAATCCTGTTTCTTTGACGACCAGCTTACAAGCTTTTTACCCAAAAATTGTGCTCCACTTGATGTACTCTTTGCTGTAACTTGATCACCAGCATGGTCTGCATTTGAAAATGCTGTTAGATTGAACTCCGAATCCTTCGGATACCAAAGTCCCATGTTAATGGTGCTTCGTAGGTACCGAAAGATCCGTTTAACCTCTTTGAGGTGAAGTTCGGTAGGCTTTGCCTGAAACCGTGCTAATAAACATACAGCAAATTGAATATCAGGTCGACTAGCAGTTAGGTACATGAGAGAGCCGATCATGCTCCGATATTTTTTCGGATCGATAGGTTTCCCAAACAGATCAGCACCTATTTTTTGGTGAAGTGACCATTGGTGTACCAACAGAATCACAATTTTCCATTCCATGTTTTTTCAAAATCTCTATTGTATATTTAGCTTGATTGATAAAAATACCACGAGGGGATTGATGTATTTGTAAACCAAGAAAGAATTTTAGTTCCCCCATCATGGACATTTCAAATTTACTTTTCATGAGATTTTCAAAATGTTTTGAATGGTTAGGATTGGTTGATCCAAAAATAATGTCGTCCACGTAAATTTGAACAATCAAAATGTCATCTTTGAATTTTTTGATAAACAAGGTGTCATCAACTGTTCCTTTGGTGAAATTGTTTTTTAGCAAGAAAGATGATAGTTCGTCATACCACACTCTTGGAGCTTGTTTTAAACCATAGATGGCTTTCTTAAGCTTGTAGACGTAGTCTGGATGATCTTTGTCGATGAATCCCTCTGGCTGACTCACATACACTTCTTCTTTCAGAGTTCCATTCAAGAAAGCTGTCTTAATGTCCATCTGATAGACTGTGATGTTTTTGTGAGCTGCATAGGCTAAGAAAATCCGGACTGCTTCAAGTCTAGCTACAGGCGCGAATGATTCCTCGAAATCTATCCCTTCTTCTTGTGGATAACCTTTAGCCACGAGACGAGCTTTGTTGCGAATAACAGTCATTTCCTCATCCAGTTTGTTCTTCCACAACCACTTGAGATCAAGAACTCGTTTATCAAGTGGTCGTTCAACAAGTTCCCAACTATCATGAAACAGGTATTGAAGAAATTCCTCCTGCATCGCTTCAATCCAAGGGTTTTCTGCCATTGCTTCCCGAATGTTCTTTGGTTCTTTGAGGCTGATTGAGCAAACGTAGATGCACAATTCGAGATCGGTGGCAAGTTGTCTCCTTGTCTGAATTGGCTTTGAAGGTTCACCAATAATATGTTCTATTGGATGGTCTTTTGTCCATTGAAACGTAGAAGGGTACCTTTGGTTGAACGAATGTGTGTTAGATGGTTCTTGTAACCTTGAAGAAGATTCAGCAGAGTCTGATGCAAACGGGTTTTCAAATGCTTCTTCTTCTTCTAACGCAACATCGTTTGAATTAGTTGTAGGTTCTTCTTGAAAATTTGTATTTTGGTTTTGCTCATCAACTCTTGGTAGATCAGTTTCAATAACTGGAGTTGCTGGAGTAGATGTTGATGATGCTGATGTAGTTGGTGCTTCAGCTTCGATTGTGGTAGATGCATCTTGTGGTGGTGGTGGTGGTGGTTGATGGTTTTGAGCTGGTGCAGCGGAATGTTGTGGAGATGCATTTGTCGAAGTTCCACCATAATATTCATCAAACATTAACTCGAAGAAATTTTCCAGTTCTTGTACTGAAGGTTTATCCGTGTTTGTTGACTGAGCTCCTTGAGATACGAGTCCTGAACTGATGTGTCCAGAAGTCTGTATGTTTGGTGCGGGTCGTAATCTATTTTGATTAGAAGCCATTGGATTAAGCGCAGGTTCTAGAGCGAGTCTCTCAGAAGCCATTTGTGAAATCTCGTCAAACTTCACATTCATCGTCTCCATTATCCTTTTCGTTCGTCTATTATACACCCTGAATGCCCTCGAGTTTTCTGAATATCCAATGAAGATTCCAATATCACCCTTAGCTTTTAACTTCCCTAGATCTTCTCTGTCATTCGTCAGATAGCACAAAGCGCCAAACACGTGAAGGTAAGAGATGTCAGGTTTACGGTTGTTCACTAGCTCATATGGGGTTTTATTGAATCTCGGATGAACTAAGGATCGGTTTTGAGTAAAACAAGCAGTGGCTACAGCATCAGCCCATAAGAATAGAGGTGCACTAGAGAAAATCAGCATTGTGCGAGCAGCTTCCACAAGAGTTCTATTTCTTCTTTCAACTACCCCATTTTGTTGTGGAGTTCTAACAACTGATGTTTGATGTGTGATTCCAACATCTTCAAAATAGGTTCTTAACTCCTGGTTTGTAAATTCTGTGCCATTGTCTGTTCTTATAATCCTTACTGGAGCTTGAAGTAGAACTTGAATACGCTTCAGAAAGGTGATGATGATGCCTGGTGCTTCGTCTTTTGATCTCAAAAACTTTACCCAAGTATATCTTGAATAATCATCAACAATAACGAGAATATACTTCTTCCCATTAATGCTTTCAACTCTCATTGGGCCACATAAGTCCATGTGCAACAAGTGTAACCTTGCTTCTGAACTAGGTACGGTTTTGGGTTTATATGATGCTCTTTTGCTTTTTCCTTGTTCACATGATGGACATAGTTGTGAGTGGAAGATGATGATGGTTGTTGTGTGTTTACTGGTAGCGGTGTTGGTGTAGTAGCAATTAATGCGAGAGGATCATGATTCTTTGCCAATCTTTCTTTCCTTACTTCATTAGCCTCAGCTTGGTTTTGCTTCAAAAAGTCATAGAGCTGATCATAATTCACCTTATGTAAATCCTTTGTTTGATTGACAATTGTAACATAACGACCCCATTCTTCTGGAAGGTTATTGATGAATTTGATGTTTGTTGCAATTGTTCGAGGTGTCAACTTGTTTCTGATTAACTCATTCATCAAAGTGCAAAACCTTGTGTAGTAAGATTCAATCTGTTCACCTTTAGTGGATGTAAAGTTCTCCCATTCCGTAAGAAGTTTGTTCTCAACGTCCTGTTGTCCAATCTCTGTTCCATGACATATCCTTCTGACACGTTCCCACATAGCATAAGCAGTTTCATAACTGTCGACCGCAGCAAAGATCTCCCGTGGTAATCCAAGTTGGATTAAATGCATTGCCATATCATCAGCGGCGATCTGCTTCTTGTCTTCCTCTGTGTAATCTGCTTCTGTTTGTTCACGCACGAATGGTTGAGTAGGAGGTGTTGCATTTGGATTACCTTCAATTTGAACTTGTCGTGGCTTGAATGGACCATTTGTAATGGAGTTGATCATTAATTTACCGTCAGGCTTTGTTTTGATGTAACGAAGCATGCGGCTTGTCCATGGGAGATATCCACCTTTTTCAAGCATTGGAGGTCGGTTTTCCGCACCGGCTGCATGAATATCTTGCTGAGTAGCCATTGATGAAGTGTAGATGGATAAAGTTGATTCTCGGATCGTTTCAACGAAGTAGGAGTTGTGTTTAGTGTAAGTTGATGCAAGTTTTTATGGTGAAAATTTTGATCTGGAACCTTAAAACCTCAATAACTTCCGTTCGGAGTGGATTTGGGCCTCGAAGCTGGGCTTGAATGATTTTTAGATTATTCAACGTGTCCTTCTTCTCGGTCTCGCGGTCGTTTCGACAGCTGATTCGTCGAAAACGGAGTTACGGTTCAAAAGTTATGGCCGTTTGAAGTTTGGTTGTCAAAAAGTCAAATTCTTACGCGTAAACCTTGAATCTTACGCGTAAACTTTGAATAATCTTACGCGTAAGATGTTATGCGTAACCTTTAAGTTATGCGTAAGATCTAAGTTATGCGTAAACAATATTGTTTATGCGTAGACTTTGATGTTACGCGTAAACTTAGAGTTTATGCGTAAGAATGTTACGCGTAAGGTTTTTTCAACCAAATTGATCTCTCAAACTTATCCAAGCTTGAAAGATATCCCGTGTCGAAGTATTTCACAAACTTATCCAAGTCAGGGAAGTACTGAGTCACCGTAGCACGAAGAGAAGACCTTTGATGAAGTTATGCGTAGAATTCTGAAACTTACGCGTAAACAATATTAGGCGTAAGATCTTATGCGTATAATCTCAACTTGTGCGTAAAAAACCAATGTTAAGCGTAGGATCTCAATCTAACGCGTAGAAAACCCAAGTTATGCGTAAGAAGAGGGTTTTGACCAGAGTTACGCGTAGGAAAAGGGTTTTGACCAAATCTTATGCGTAAAAAGGACAGAAAGTACTGTTCACAGCTGTAGATTCGTACTATTCACCCAAGTTACGCGTAAGGAGACCAGAAAGCTTGAAAAATCCGATTTTTTCAACCAAAAACACTTTTTCCACTTGTTTCTTTTGATCAAATTTTTCCCAAAACACTTAGAATCACTAAAGCTTCAAGAAAAACAACAACTTTAACACTAAAACACTTAAAGATCAAGACTTTTTGCAAGAAAAGTACACGTTAAATATGAAAAACGCAACTTTAGACACAAAAAACTTGATACAAACGATTTCCACACACTCCTAAATCATTGTTAGGCGAGTGATACCACTTGTAGGACCTTAGATCTATCAACTTTATCACAAATATAAGCACTAAATGAAGTAAAGATGGTGACTTGATGAGTTATGTGTGGCGTTAATAAGTATAAAAGAGAGAATAAGATGAAGAGAACATTTTATTAAAAACACACACAATACACACACAAGCACACCTTACAAATGAGAGGTAAGGTGCCTTATATAGTTAGAGAGAAATGCCTCATGGGCTTTTTAATGGACTTGGTCTTGGACTTGGTTACATGGTTGGATAACAAGGCTTATGAAACATAGCACATGACATATTAGCTTGCCAAGTCCAAGGCCCAATGACTAAACTATTACTAATCTTAACAAACGACACAAAGTTACAATATGAGAATGACCATCACTTATATATATATATATATATATATATATATATATATATATATATATATATATATATATTTAATGCTAACAACGTTGTTCAGCCACTTACAAAAGCTTAGGGTTTTGTGTGATTTTACCTTTTTTTGGCGAATGCTGAATGAACAGGTGTTGCATGGACATGTATTACCTAAACAATATTAAACATAAAAATCATTGAAATCAAAGAACATGTATTACCTGTTGTTATCGAGATCATAAGAAGAGTTGAAGAATGACCAAAAGAAAAGTAGATACTGACCTTGATCAAAAGAAAAGTAGATACTGACCTTGATTCAAGCTTAGAAGGTTTTGAGGTGCTGGTGATATGATTCTTCATCATGTAACACAAAGTGAAAACGTAATTGAGAAAAAAAAAAACCTTGAACATCAATCTTTTCTTGCAAACCTGTGATGAAGAAAACGTAAACCCATCATTAGAGATTGTGAGGGAAAAAGGATATATTAGGGTTTTGAGAAAAGTATATTATGAATGATACGTTTTTTTTTTTTTTTTTTTTTTTTTTCCGGATATGTGTGATTAGGGTTAATTAAGTTGTAGGGATTAAGATTAACATTGCATACCTTTATTTGCAAACTATAAAACAAATGTTGTGTTGTTCTATTGGTTGAGACATTTGGTAATGCAAGTAGATACTCATCTTCAAATCCAGCATAATGGTTTTTTTGAAAATAAAAATTTAGAATTTTAAAAATTGTCAAGCACGGATAAGAATTTTAATTAAAAAAATACAAAATAAATTACAAAAATTGCTTACATGGCCAGAATGTGATGACATGACTGATGACATGGCTGATAATGAATTATTGGGCATTGACTGGGCAATGAGGTGGCATATTCTTCAAATGCCTCCTGTTTTATATATATATATATATATATATATATATATATATATATATATATATATATATATATATATATATATATATATATATATATATATACACATACAAACTTATCAAACACACTTCACACATTTCCATAATCATCTCTTTATCTCTCACACTCACAGTTGCAACTCACTCGGATCTAGGTTTGATCCCAAATCTCAAAAAGCTGATAAGATCACAAATGAATATAATCCAAATACCCCCTTAGAGCTATTTATTCTTAGGCTTAGGTTGATTATCTGTTATAAGAATTGCGTTGCATTTGTGTTGAAAGAATAAGGAAGAACATGCTGTGCTGTTTTTGTGAATAATTAGAGCAAAAGATATATTAAGGTTTGCTTGGATTAGCTGATTTTATCTTAGGATTAGGTTGACTATCTGTTATAAGAATTATGTTGCATTTGTATTGAGAGAATAAGGAAGAAAAGTGGCGGATGTGTGTGCGAATATTTAGGCTAAAACATCCAAGTATCAAAGATGGAAGAAGTATCAATGATGGGTGGACAGACACCACTTTCAAGTATGAACATAAACTTGTTCTGGTGTTGTCCATCCATTATTGATTCATCTTTGCTCTTTGTCAAAATACAGAAATAATTATCAAGTATAATTTGTATTGATAGAATAAGGAAGAACATGCTGTGTTGTTTTTGTGAATAATTAGAGCAAAAGAGATATTAAGGTTTGCTTGGATTAGCTTATTTTATCTTAGGATTAGGTTGAAGTACAATAAACATATCAAGAACTTAAAGAGTTTTTTCATGTATTTAGTTACAATGAAAACATATTCATTGCATTGTTGATATAAATTTAATATGATTTCATTGATTCGTGATTAGCTCTCTAATGTCGCAGGACCTACATAACTAATACTGTATGTATGTTCGTCACATTTAAGTGAGCAATATAAATGATAGTAAGAATTTGGTTGCTAAGAACTTAAAGCTCAATAATCAGGGCCCATCTATCTAACGATGTAGATGGGTTCCATCGCTTTAATAGGACCCTATTTTCTAACGATGTTTATTGGTTCTTTCAATAATCAAGATTAAACATCGTTAGAAAACGGGGTCCAATTAAAGCGATGGAACCCATCTACATCGTTAGATAGATATGGTCTGATCATTGAGATGTCTTCAATGCGATAATGATATAGTGTGTATTGTTCATGACAAGCCGCACTCCTTCATTATCGCATTCAAGATGAGTGATGTTACTTAGACTCTATTCTTTACTCAACATTTGTAGATTGTTTGTATCACTCTGTTTGCTTTATATATATGTATGATGTATTTTTGATATAAGAATCATATTGCATTTGTATTGAGAGAATAAGGAAAAAAAGTGATCATATGTGTGTGCGAATATTTAGGCTAAAACAGCCAAGTATCAAAGATGGAAGAAGTATCAGCGATGGATGAAAAGCCACCACTTTCAAGTATGAACATAAACTTGTTCTGGTGTTTCATCCGTTACTGATTCATCTTTGCTCTTTGCCAAAATACAGAAACAATTATCAAGTATATGTTCAACTTGCCAAAATACAGAAACAATTATCAAGTATTAGTTCCAAGAACAAAGGTTGTTTCAAACACACCCTGAATTGCAACATTATCTTTTATTTCATTTACACTATATTTTTTAAAAATTTAATATATTTTTTAATTTCTTTGCAACAAATCCATGGTCAGACTACTTTCCAAAGAGATATTTGGATCAGGTCAATCATGAAATTTTGCAGATTTCTTCAGGTCAATCATGTTCCATTGTGACTAGTCTTTGTTGGCGACTAATATGTATATAGTTCTGTCAAGAGTTATATATAAGCATTGATCCCTGGCAAACGCTCGTCCCAATGGATCATGGTTGGCCTGAAGATGTTGAAAAGGTTCAAGCCACCTGTGGGAAACATCAATCCTTTCCTGCATTAAACATAGGTAGTTTGGTTTTCCCATATCCCCTTTTTATACTCGTTTCCATGTGTATCTCAAATCACAAATCCTAGTTTATCAAATCTCTAAACAAAAACATGCAAGAAGTATTCATAAACAATGTCTGCAAACAACAAGAGATCAACCCAATGGGTTGAGGGAGAAGGTTCAAGCATGTCTGCTTCAAAAAATAAAGCGGCAAAAAGTGTAAAAAAATTTAAATTGGATGGAAATGCGTGGTACAATTGATGGGCTGCTGAAAGAAAGAAAGTAGGAAAAACACAATCTATCAAACAACATGCTGAGGATGAAAAGGAATACAAAGCAACAAAAAAACCATGTCTCAAACAACATCCCAAGGCGTACAAGACATTGGATGATGATGATTTGTCTGATGTGGAGTTTGATGGGTTGGATTACGAAGATGCACATGTGGCATTTAACCCGGAGAAATCTCCAAAATTAGATTAGTAGATTTTTAGAATGTGTAACTTTTATTTCCAGTATTTTGTAATTTTTCATTTCAAGTTTTAATGGAAAATGTTTAATCTTAATTCCAGTACTTTTGTCATTGCTCAATTTTCTCATTACTTGTTGAAATTAATATAATGATTCACCTTTTGCACTAAAAAAGATTCTGCTGCTAAGAAAATGTTTGTTATGACCAAGAAACACATTCCGGAGGTCGAGGTTGATGGAAATATGTGAAAACCATGGTTATTTCTAGAGAGAGAAAGTAGAGAGAGAAAGGTGGAGAACCATGTGTTTTATTAGAATGGTAAATGAAGTGAAGCTTACACACACTTTCCCACACCCCTCATGGAGAGTCATGAGGGGTATTTATAGGCTCCTAACACTACATGTTTGCCTACTTGACAATAGTAGTCCTTGTAGTTTCTAATCTAGTCCAATTCACATGTGTGACATTATCTTTATAAAAAAGCGAGGCTAACAATCTCCCTCCAAGATATCGTCACACGTGAATGTTTACATGAGACCTATAAATACATAAACAATGTACATTACATTACAACAATAGTAAACTATGTTGACGTTGTTGAAGCGCAGAGTCTCTGTAGTCTAGATACTGAGGCAGACTTGAAGTTCTCTCTTCCGACGATCTCGGCGTATGATCTTTGACACTGACGGAAAAGGTCTTTGTAATGGTCTAGTTAGGTTATTACTCCCTCCTAACTAGTGAGCCTTTATTCTTTTTCCTGCTCCCTCCTGAACTGACAACTCTTCTTTCATCTCGCAGCGGATAAAGTAGATTCAAAAGTGTAGGAACATGGTTGTCATTCGGGTAGCAGCATAATAACATAACTCACATAACATTGCATAGAAGGTTGGTAATAAGCTCTGATGTATACATACTTGGTACCTCATGGTACTTCTCTGTTATTAAGCATAATTCCCTCGATCAACCAATGTACTGAAGACGAAACACTACTTCTTTGGCATGTTCTTCTCCCTCATGATGGTTGCGAGTTATCGGAATCATCATAATCTTGTGTACATGCCATACAATTACCTGTAGTTTACACTTCTAATGCAATTTAGAAGCCATAACAGCTTTTTGAAGCACATTCTGTGAGTATATGTCGCTAAGATATGACTCTCTTTATCCTACAATCTCATCTCTTTTCTTCATCCTATAAGCGACCTCTTCAAATTCCAACCAGCTAGTAAATGACCACTGTATGGAGAGAACCCAATATAACCAATTTGAGAATGATGTAAACATCTCATAGATATGTGACTTAATCTTGTACGAAGGTGTGACTAAGAACCTATACTGAGCACTACAATGTAACTCTTTTAAGCATAGGTAGATCCATATAATCAAACCCACAAACAGTATATGAAATCTCTGCCTCTTGAACTATCCACAACTTCGTGCGACACTAAGTAATACAATGTAACTCCTTAAAGTGATAGCTATAACCCGTGAGTACTACAATGTAACTCCTTACATCTGGTATAACTAGATAATCCAAGTCTTAATCACTATCTCTACCAGTGTTTTCCCAAACAAGTATCTCCGAAAGTCATGCATCCATCCACCCCTAGACTTTGAGATAAATAAGTACACATGCCCGTGAAATGAACTTTAAACCCAAATAAGCAATATCGTACAAAAACTCCGTAGTCACAAAAATCTAATACTAGTCGTTGTCATTTAATTGTGATTCTTGATCAGGATCTTTTAAGCAATACATGGTGTGTTTTTGGAGTGTGTTATATTGGTATTAGGATAATGAAACAAGAAATTGAATCATGTTCTGTAAAATGTTTACCAATTATATCAAGTGTTTTAGGTGAAGTGGTAAGTAGGGTTTAGGGTAATAGATCAATGCTTAAGTTACACGATGAGGTTTAGGGTTTTGTTTATGTGATACACTTTGGTCATTTCCTTACTCAAAATCCCATATCCTTACTCGATATCCTAAGTCAATTTCGGCAGAGTTTCGTTTAGGTAAGCCCCAAGTGAAGTCCTTACTCGATATACGATAAGATATAATGGCTAACTCGCCAAATATGATCTTGATAACCAATAATCCCTAACTCACAAACTTTCCCTAACTCGCTAAAAAAATTTCTAACTTGATAAAAAAATTTCTAATTCGCTAAAAAATGTTTCTAACTCGCTGAAAAATTTCTAACTCGCTAAAAAATTTTCTAACTCGCTAAAAAAGTTCTAACTCGCTAAAAAAATTTCTAACTCGCTAAAAAAATTTTCTAACTCGCTGAAAAATTTCTAACTCGCTAAAAAATTTCTAACTTGCTAAAAAAAATTTCTAACTCGCTGAAAAGTTTCTAACTCGCTAAAAAAATTTTCTAACTCGCTGAAAAATTTCTAACTTGCTAAAAAAATTTCTAACTCGCTAAAAAATTTCTAACTCACTAAAAAAATTTTCTAACTCGCTAAAAAAATTTCTAACTCGCTAAAAAATTATCTAACTCGCTAAAAAAATTTCTAACTCGCTAAAATTTTTTTCTAACTCGGTGAAAAATTTCTAACTCGCTAAAAACAATTTCTAACTCGCTAAAAAAAATTTCTAACTCGATAAAACTTCATATTAACTTGATAAAACACGATCCTAACTCGGTAAGATCGTTATTTTTTCCGAGAAGAAACACCAAAAAACAGAATTTTACACCCAAAAACACCACGATCCGCCCCCGGTTAGCTCTTATGCCACTTGTTATGACCAAGAAACACATTCTGGAGGTCGAGGTTGATGGAAATATGTGAAAACCATGGTTATTTCTAGAGAGAGAAAGTAGAGAGAGAAAGGTGGAGAACTATGTGTTTTATTAGAATGGTAAATGAAGTGAACCTTTCACACACTTTCCCACACCCCTCATGGAGAGTCATGAGGGGTATTTATAGGCTCCTAACACTACATGTTTGCCTACTTGACAATAGTAGTCCTTGTAGTTTCTAATCTAGTCCAATTCACATGTGTGACATTATCTTTATAAAAAAGTGAGGCTAACAATGTTACTGCAGCTGCTTTTGTACATTATTTTGTAATTTTTCATTTCAAGTTTTAATGGAAAATGTTTAATCTTAATTCCCGTACTTTTGTCATTGCTCAATTTTCTCATTACTTGTTGATAGTAGTATAATGATTCACCCTTTGCACTAAAAAAAAAAAAAAAAAAAAAAAAAAAAAGAAAAAAAAAAAAAATCTGCTGCTAAGAAAACGTTATTTCAGGTGGGTTTGTACTGCTAGAACTGAGAGTGCAGGGGTGGATTGGTAACATTTACACTTAACAGTTTAAATCCCCAATCAAATCGATAATTCAGTTTCACGTACACATAATTTCTCTATAATGACAAACACTAACATCTTTTATCAATCATTTTCAAAATCCCCAAATCACAAAACCCTAATTCAAGATGGTGTTGCCAATTGAATCAAAACGCACATTTGTTGACAGACACAACATGGTCGCTTTTTTGAAGAAACCAGATGGTTCTGAAGGATTCACACAGATAATCAATTTCTTGAATGCTACCCCTATTAGGTATGCATTAACTGTGAATCCTCCTATATGCATTTCTTTTATTAAGCAGTTTTGGGCTACTGCTAAGGTCATAACTTTTAATGGAGAAAAACAGATTAAGGCTAAGGTAGATGGCCAACATTTACTCATAACTGAGTCATCTATTAGGGAATCTCTTAACCTACCAGATAATGAAGTGATTGTGTGTCTTGAAAATGCCGCCATTTTCAAAGGTTTGAAAAAAATGGGGTATGAGAAGAAGAATGATAGATTAAAATTTTACAAAGGTCTCTTCTCATCTCAGTGGAAATTCTTGATTCATACTCTCTTACATTGTTTGAGTCCTAAAACAACAGGTTGGAATGAGTTTGGTACCACCATGGCATCAGTAGTGATATGCCTTAGTAAAGGAAAACCTTTTAATTTTTCAAAAATGATTTTGGATGGTATGATCAAGACCTTGGATGATAATGGTAACTCTTTATTATATCCAAGGTTTTTGCAGCTTATTATTTCAAATCAATTGACTACTATTAAGACACATAGAGAAACTTTTTATGCCACCTCACTACAAAAGAAAGTATTTTCAAATATGAAAAATAATGGCAAGGATTTTTCAGGAAGGGTTACACCACTTTTTCCATATATGGTGAACCTTCCACAAAAAAAGGGTGAGGATGTCATGGAAGGGGCTGCCACTTCTGCTACTAGCTTAGAAGCAGAGCAGGCCAGTGGTAACATACATGAGACTGAGTATATAGCCGTTGATTCACCTCTCAGTGAAGGTAACACATCCCGAAGTGATGAGGGTAGATCTGAAACACATGAATTGATGCATACAGATGCACAAAATGTCAATTCCAATTATCCATCTCTCGGGCTAGGTAACATAAGCCAAAGTTGTGAGGCTAGAATGAAACTTATACAGGATTCAAAGGACAATTGTACCCAGTTAGAAAAGGATGTTCTTGGCCTCCAAAAGCGCTCAAGAAAACAAGGTGAAAAGATCAAAAAGTTGAAAAAGAGACTTCGATATTTGGAAAGTCAACAGAGCTCAAGAAAAACTCAGTTCAGACGTTTGAAGAAGGTGGGCACAACACACAGGATGAGTTCTTCTAAGGCTGCTAGTTTGCAGGATCTTCCCAAACAGGGGAGGTGATGAGTAGGAATCGCACCAGGCTTTACCTCTCAAGGGATCTTGAGAAGCTTACAACCCCCACCAGGCAGTGTACCTGATCGTTGTAGTATAGTATAGTGACAAGTACCGGGGGATTGATCGTTCAGCTTAGGAATAGTGTCGCTAGGATTAGAAAACCTAAATACTAGTTCTAAAGGTGAGGGATGATTATTTTTGTATTTTTATATTTTTTAGAAAGCAAGTAAAAATCTCGGGTTTGAAGGATTTGGGCGGAATTAGTTGCTAATCAACTAACCCAATACTAAAGATGCAATCAAAATAAAATACTAGAAATGAAAATAATCTAAATTATACTAAAGTTGTAAGCAATAAGTGGAGAAAATGTGTTTACTTAGATTTCACTACTCCCTAGACATCTTTTACACGTTAATTACTTGTTATAATTGCATAGATGACGGATCGGATTCCTTAATACCATTCATGGGGTGGCACACTTAACTCCCCAATTCTATGAGCTCTTATCTCCTCCTACACCATGCCCAGCACAACTATAGGGATTGTAAACAGTGGCTCATGCATTAAATACAACCAATAAAGACCTAGTGCGCGTCAGTTCATGTTTCTTAAGACGTTCAAGCATGTTACCAATTGGAGATCTGCCAGTTTTCTTAAGCCTAACATATAAATCATTCATCCAAGACAAGTATAAACAAGTAATCAACACATAATTAACATCTAGGTTTCATTAGATCCAAGCAAACACAAGATAGATCTAGCCTAGCATGATAGAATTAAGACAAGAACAAGATATAGACAACCAACACATAGACATATTGATTGAATTGAAAGAACACTTATCTCAATTACACATGAAAGGTATCAAGGGCTTGGAACCCTTGAAAAACCTGTAAAATTCGCACCAAAATCGTACTTAAGGTTTCTCCAAAACTTCTCTCTTTTAATGTGAAAATTAGAAAACTATATATAGGAAAAGGGGTCTGACGGCGTCAAGGCCAACCTTGTAACGCCGTCACCTCGCCGCCAAAACTATTCTCGGACTGCCTTGATCTACAATTGACGCCGTCAAGACTTAATCATTTCCAGGCCGTCATGACTTTTACTCTTGACGCCCTACCTTCGTGACGTCGTCATATCTGTACTGGGTCGTCATGGAATTTTGCTCTTGACGCCGTCAGGGAGTTACTCTTGACGCCGTCACCTACTGTTCCCAGCATGGAAAATTAAGACTTTGGCGTTTTCTTCACTTTTATGCTCCAAAAACGTCCGAATTGCTTCCTTTTCCAGATTTCTCTCCCAAAATACCTAAAATCACAAAAGGAACGATTTAGGGCAATATTTGATCAAATAAATTCGAATTCGGGCTTAAATGACCCCCTAAAAACGGATCATTTTTTGCCTCATCATATACCCTTACACTTGAGATTTGCTTGTCCTCAAGCAAATGCGCTTTTATTCTACTCAAAATACAAGTTAGGGGTCATTTAACACTAATATAAAAGTAATTACAACAAATAATCGTTCCACTAAAGACCAATAGACAAGCACGGAGTTCATACACTAGCACCTCACAAATAGTGTTTAGATACTCACATCTCTTGGGTGTAATAAAGCGTAAATTACAATATGGAAACGAAAGATATCTCTCACTACCTGTCATAGCAAAATAGATTACCATTGGCTTGGGAAAGGATCAAACCTCCACCACATGGCGTAAGCACCTAGGATAAACTATCAAAGAGGTCTTTTAAAGGGTTGTAACGTTAGGTGTAGGGATATGAAATACACGGTTTTGTTGGATAAAGGAAGTTTTACTGGTGGCGAGTTAACAATCTTGGTTAATTACATGTACAATATGGCGTTGCTAAGCCAAGACTAGACTCGACTTAAGCTAATAAATGAAAAATAACAAAAAACATAAAATGAATATAGAATAAAAAGGGATGGTAGTCCGTATGTTTTTTCTCTTTTCCTTTTTCTATTTTTTTTCTTTTTCTTTTTATTGATTTTTTCGAATTTTTTTTTTTCTTTTTTTTTTTTTTTTTTTTTTTTTTTTTTTTTTTTTTTTTTTTTTTGCATACACTCTTGCCCTACCATCCAAAATAATACATCATAGGGAATGAACATTTCCCTTACACTTGAATTTTTACATACTTTACAATTAACTAATCTTAATGACTCGAATTAAGAAAATCAAAACACTTGAAGCACTTTTAAGATTAACGTACATATGGGGGTAATAATATGATGTTCTTCCCCATTACTCCATACAATAAGTACTTTACCCATGAGTCTCAATCGTCCCAAAACAATATGTACAAGGATATGACTCGACTTAGCAACCATGTAATCAATTAGATAGTTAACTTAGGCTTTAACAAATAACAATAATGCACTAAAAATGAGCGCATACATGGAAGGCTAAGGCGATTTGGGTGTACATTTAAGTGGGGTGTAACAAATTCTTCCTTTAAGTAAGATGCTTAAAGTTAGAAACGAAAAGATAGGCTCAGAGGGGTGTACTAGGGGTATCGTGTACTTAAAATGAGTACAACGCTAAGGTGTGGGAAAAATTAGTTGACTTAACTAGCCAAATAATATGACTTAAATGGTCAAGTAATTATGATACGGGTTTAACACAAGGGTAATCCTAATGCCTCTTATCATGTAGTAAATCCTACCACACGAATGTAGTCTCACTAGTGGTCTCGGGATGCATCACTAACGCAAGTTCTAGAATCTAAATGCTACCGGTACACTCATAAGCACTAATAGTAAATGTTTTTCCTATAGGCGAACCTCACATATTTGGGTGGAAAATTTTTCTGAAAGTACGGTTATGTGCTAGTCATACAATCTCCTATCCATGAGACGCTTGCTATGGCTAAAGTTTCACTCCTAAATGCTGTAAAAAATTTTAAATTTGGCGCTAAAATTGCACTAACAAGTATTTCTCATAGTTTTATTACACATCTACCATCAAACAAAACAAACTCAAGCGAAAGTGCATATGTAAGGTATCATCTTTTTACCCTCCCCTTACACTTAAGATGAACATTGTCCCCAATGTTCAAGTAAAGAATGTAAAAGTGAAAAAGTTAAAAAGAATGAAATCAAATACTCCCCTGATTCGCTCGATATGGATAATAAGGTGGCCAGGTTAAATCTTCCTCCAAGAAAATGAACAATCAAAGCTTCCCTTCCAGAATGTAAATCATCTTCTTGTCATACATAACCTGTAAAACCTGATAAAATAGACAAGACAACCTCGCTTAAAATCGGCGGCATCCTATATAAGTTACTAAATCCTAGAAAACAAGATAAGATATAATGCTTGTGGAATGAAGTTTGCAGATATCCTGGAGATTATAAAACTTAATAATTCACAAAAACCATAAGACTCCGTTAGAAAAACAAAACCGGTAAAATTTCCAGATTTTTACACTTGACGCCGTCAAGAGTAAACTCTTGACGCCGTCAGAAGTGACCTGCAGAAATTCTTATGTTAAGTTTCCAGAAAATTTCTGGAAAAACTTAGTCCTACTTCCTGGAAAAT
>CM060679.1:64754596-64933324 GCA_030686995.1 Artemisia argyi | reverse complement strand
AAATAGTTGAAAAGCCTGAAAGAATGATCACACAGCAAAGGCATTGAGAATCCACTCAGTTACAAGTCCCGCCATAAGAGACTTGTAACCTGTGTGTTCACAACCCACTTCTAACATATAGTATAATAAAGACATGTATAAGTTCATCAAGACAATTAAGCAATTAGTAGTGAGTCTCTACTTCATCTCCGAAGACCTCACTTTGGGAGCCAATTCCCAAAGACAACTGGGAGTCAATTCCCAAAGATATAAGTTTACTGGGAGCCACTTCCCAAAGATAAAAGACAGTCATGTATGTATGAAATCAAGTATAATGCCATCAAGTATAAGACAATCAAGTATAACACAGTCACGTATAAACATTTTGAGTATTTGTACAAGTAAGTAAGTAGTTGAGCATGTATCCCCCCCAAGAGTTTAAAACAAGTACGAAAAGAGTAGGGGCTATGACTCACCTTAAGTCTATGAAATGAGTAATGAAAGTAGTAGTCGAATCGCGAAAGTCTCTAAGAGCAGCCTATAATAGAACGTTGCGACTTAGGTTTGGAGTAACGTCTAAGAATACGAAGAATTGCCCATATATGTCTTGCATAATGTTCATGATGTAGTACTTATTATATAGTGTAAGTCGTTGAATATAAGTGGTCTATGAAACACGTATAAGTTGTATATCTCTTACTACCGTTCGGGCCGACATAATTCAGAAGTCATGGAGTAAACGTTCGAGGAGCCAGGACACTTTAACTCGTAAATCCACAACTCGTCTCGACGGCTTACTCAATGAACTCCTCACATGAGGCTCCCTACTATTGTAGTATTTGATAACATATATATATATATATATATATATATATATATATATATATATATATATATATATATATATATATATATAAGCTTTTTGATCTTTAATAGTTATATGGTCTTTAGCCGTGGCTTTGCCGTGACCTTGGTCATTGTTACCATGGTCTTGAGACTCAACCTTGGCTTTAGCCATGGTTGTGGTCTTGGCTTTAGGTCATTAGACCTCTTGGTCTCATCTAATTATAATGATTATATAGTAACTTTGGTCTAAAAATGGGCTGTTAAGAATTTGGAGAAATTTATCACTCAGAAAGAGTTTTCAGGGCTCGAGCTTCTTTGCTCCTGAACGAAAACGTCGTTCCGGACAACTTTCGTGTTTTAACTTTTTGATGAATCGGAACAGAAGTGGGACTTTCAAAATCATAATTTGATCAGAATGCTATTTAGGCAGATTTGCCGTTTTGGTTTCGCTAACTTCAAATGGTCATAACTTTTGACTCGTGTACTCGTTTTGGGTGATTCAAATTGCTATGTTTTCCTTTTGAGGTCCTCTTTAACAGTAAGTAAATGTCAAATATCATAGTTATACTATTTTGGTCGTGGTTCTCCATAAAAATCACTAGTTTGCTTGTTTACTTGTCATAAGTTAACATATGTATACCAATACTCGTTTTATCCATTTTTAAACATCATGAACACAATACAAAGACCATATATAGCATGAAAGAAACATAATAAGCATGAAATGATATTGAGCAAGAAAGTGTATAAGGGTTTGCTTACAACTTTTGGCTTTCTAAAGAAAGGAAGTCAAGTATAGAACTAGGACACTAAACCTAAGCTTGTAAACCCTTCACCATAACTCTTGTAACCCTTGCTAGCCTTGATCTAACCCTTGTAAAAACCATTTAACTTCAGCCCTAGTAACCTTGTGTAGCTCTTAATTCAACCATGGAATCACCAAACAAACTTAAGAACTAGGTAGAGAATACTAAGACATTGAACTTTGTAGTGTAACTTGTATAATGAAGATCAAAGGATCATGGTGCTAGGTACATATGTTGTGGCATTTTTGGTGATGAAGAAAGGAAGCAAATGAGCTTGTATTTATACTAAGAATGAGGAGGTTAGGAAGGTGGCTAGGAAACTACATAAACTTGGAGACAAAGTTGTAATTAAAAATGATCTAATGGCTAAAGTCATGAGATGATGCCACGAGTGTGAATGCCCCCCCTAGTGGCGGTTTGAAGAACTTGGAGAACAAGGTGTGGACTTTTGATGGTATTATCCTAAGTATGTAGCTAGTTTTGACTCCGTAAATCGCTAACCGTAAATGATTAAGCCTCAAAACGTAAAACCGGGTATCCTAAAAATATGAAACTTATAAATATGGTTAAACATGTCAATATAGTCCATAATAAAATATAAAATGAGTGGTAGGTTCTATCGGGTGCTAAAACCCTGCTAAAAACTGAAAACACGGGTCTAAAACGCGTAATAAGTAAAACGTACAAAAGTTGCGTAAAATTGAGAAAAGTGAAATGTAACTTTTCTAATAGGATAATAATGACTTAAAATGACTTATAATGTCTAGGCTGGGCTCAGTCTAGTGTCGGTTGGTGTTAAATGTCTTTTAGACCTAAAACCGCAAGCCTAAAAATCAAGGAATGACTTATAAAATCAAAGAATGATTTTTGGTCAAAGGAGGAGGGAAAAATATGTTGACTTTTTCTAATAAGTTGAAAACTCAAATTGTCTTAGAAACGCGTTTTGTTGTCTAACGGTTAATCGCCCATACGGTTAAGCGTGCTCATGCGAGAGTAGTACAGGCTTGGGTGACCTGCCGGAAATAGTAATTAATCTGAAAATGCGAATTGTTACAGTTACGAACAAAGGCACAAAGAAATAAGATAGACTAAAGAGAACCTAAAAATAAAAATAAAATCTTACTAGAAAGGAATCTAGCAAGTAGACCTAATAAAAAGAAATTCTAACCTAGACAATAACTATTCCCCGGGCTGCGGCGCCAAAAACTTGATGAGTAGGAATCGCACCAGGCTTTACCTCTCAAGGGATCTTGAGAAGCTTACAACCCCCACCAGGCAGTGTACCTGATCGTTGTAGTATAGTATAGTGACAAGTACCGGGGGATTGATCGTTCAGCTTAGGAATAGTGTCGCTAGGATTAGAAAACCTAAATACTAGTTCTAAAGGTGAGGGATGATTATTTTTGTATTTTTATATTTTTTAGAAAGCAAGTAAAAATCTCGGGTTTGAAGGATTTGGGCGGAATTAGTTGCTAATCAACTAACCCAATACTAAAGATGCAATCAAAATAAAATACTAGAAATGAAAATAAACTAAATTATACTAAAGTTGTGAGCAATAAGTGGAGAAAATGTGTTTACTTAGATTTCACTACTCCCTAGACATCTTTTACACGTTAATTACTTGTTATAATTGCATGGATGACGGATCGTATTCCTTAATACCATTCATGGGGTGGCACACTTAACTCCCCAATTCTATGAGCTCTTATCTCCTCCTACACCATGCCCAGCACAACTATAGGGATTGTAAACAGTGGCTCATGCATTAAATACAACCAATAAAGACCTAGTGCGCGTCGGTTCATGTTTCTTAAGACGTTCAAGCATGTTACCAATTGGAGATCTACCAGTTTTCTTAAGCCTAACATATAAATCATTCATCCAAGACAAGTATAAACAAGTAATCAACACATAATTAACATCTAGGTTTCATTAGATCCAAGCAAACACAAGATAGATCTAGCCTAGCATGATAGAATTAAGACAAGAACAAGATATAGACAACCAACACATAGACATATTGATTGAATTGAAAGAACACTTATCTCAATTACACATGAAAGGTATCAAGGGCTTGGAACCCTTGAAAAACCTGTAAAATTCGCACCAAAATCGTACTTAGGGTTTCTCCAAAACTTCTCTCTTTTAATGTGAAAATTAGAAAACTATATATAGGAAAAGGGGTCTGACGGCGTCAAGACCAACCTTGTGACGCCGTCACCTCGCCGCCAAAACTATTCTCGGACTGCCTTGATCTACATTTGACGCCGTCAAGACTTAATCATTTCCAGGCCGTCATGACTTTTACTCTTGATGCCCTACCTTCGTGACGCCATCAAATCTGTACTGGGTCGTCATGGAATTTTGCTCTTGACGCCGTCAGGGAGTTACTCTTGACGCCGTCACCTACTGTTCCCAGCATGGAAAATTAAGACTTTGGAGTTTTCTTCACTTTTATGCTCCAAAAACGTCCGAATTGCTTTCTTTTCCAGATTTCTCTCCTAAAATACCTAAAATAACAAAAGGAACGATGTAGGGCAATATTTGATCAAATAAATTCGAATTCGGGCTTAAATGACCCCCTAAAAACGGATCATTTTTCGCCTCATCAGGAGGAATGACAGCAGAGTCTCAGGGGAGGAAACAACAAATGCTGAAGGTGCTTGTGCTGATATGCATGTGGATATGGATATTGGGATTGATAGTGGTGATAATATGGATGATGACTATGTAGTTGCTGACAATAAGGGTAATGAGGTGGTTTTGGAAGATGTAAATAAACAGCAGGTAGTGGAATTTCCAGGTGAAAAAATTGTACAAGCTTCAAAGATCATGGTGGAGACTAATACTAGTTTGGGAGAAACTGCTGCTACTAGTAATGTTGAACAACTGGCCAAGGTGGTACAAGATGTTTCTACTGCTGAAGAGGTTGCAAAGAGAGTTGATGAAGCTGAAATAGCTAAATTTATGGATGAGAAAAGGAGATATAAAGTGTCTGAATTTGAAATAGAAGAGCAAGTAGCATTCATTCTTCAAGAGAAGGAGAAAAAAAAGCTCATGCAGAAGAAATGCAAGCTTTTATTGATGAGGATGAAGTTCTACAGGCTAGAATGTCAGAACTTTACAAAGATAAGACTTTAACTGATGACAACAGAGTACAAAGACTTGCTGATTTGATAAATGAAAGAGGTGTAGAATTAGCTTTGAGTTAGCAAAGTAAGTCAATGAAGCAAGGTCAAAGTCAGAAGAGGAAAAGAAATACCACAAAGTCTCCGCTCATGAGTGTAATGAAAACATACTTAAAGAATCAAGGTTTTTATAAACCTCATCAACTCAGGGGAAAGTCATATGACGAAATTGCACATCTATACTACCACTGCAAGAGATATATTGAAGAAAAGTTTATCCCCATGGGTACAGAAGAAACATCATCAAAGAAACAAAAGATCATTGAAGACAAGCATGCTAAGAAGAAGAATGATTCACAAAGAAATGAAGACAACTCTTCTCTTGATCAGATGATGGTGATTGTTCCTGAAACATTATATGCTGATCCTATTCATTCTAGACATCTAATCATATACTGGGAGATTTACAAAGATAAATTTGGAAAGGCATGGAAGATAATCAGGCTTGGTGGAGGATCAGAAGTGTGCAAAAGTTTTTAGGAATTGATAAGAAGAAGTGACAGAGAAGACTTAGACAGATTATGGGAGTTGGTTAAAAAAAACTCAAAACAATCCAGAAGCCAGATGTGGGTTGAGTTACACAGGTTATATGAACCTGATCCAGCTGATATCTATTGGAACTTCCCAATTTATGATCTCTCAACTTCATGGAAGTTTTATGATAGCTGCCATGTACATCAGTTATCAACACAAGGTGGAGTTGATGTTTTTATGCTTGCAGAAAAAGAGTATCCTTTGAGTGTTAATTTACTTGCTGTGATGATATCTAAAAAGATCATATGTGAAGAAATTACTGTGGTAGTTAAATATCTCATTTAAAGAATTCGTGCTCAGTATGAGAGACAAATGCAAGAACGGAATAAAAGAAGATAAGGTGTTTGGAGGTAGCAGGGGTGTTGCTTCTCTGTTTTCATTAAACAGAGAATTGTAGCTTCTCTGTTGTTTGTACAAAAGTTACTAATGCTATTATTAAGTTACTACTGCTATTACAATAGTTGTTTGTGTAATTTAGCCTATTGTAATGGATTTAGACTCCAAAAAGTCAAGCTTTTCTATGGCAATGAAAAATTTTGCAGTTTTCACTAGTATATCTACTTGCAGGCAACATAATTAATAATATAACATTAAAATTGATTAAAAAAAAAACATAACATGACATGATAAAAACATAACATTAAAATTCAAATGAACATAACATGGTTGATAAAAAATATTGAAAGAAACTCTAAAGTCCCTTGACAAATGCGTGCTTATTGAAAAGCTTGAGCTTCGCTTCGGTAATCTTCTTCTTCAATTCAAAAAGCTCGATAACGCCGGACTTTTGAAGTTTCTTAAAATACTCCAAGCACTTGAACATCTGCACCGAAGGACGCACAAGTTCCATTTCAGCCATGTACTTGTTCCTTTGAATAACAATATCAAGCAACATTAATTTATGCCTAGCAGCATTAAGTTATGCCAAGCAGCATTAACATAATTATAGATTACAACTACTTCGTTTTGTTTAACTTGATGTTTTAACTTTATTTCGTTTGTAAATACAAGAATTTTAATTAGATTATAACTTTTACATTATAGTTTTAAATGATTGTTACAAACATTTAAAACTACAATATTAAAACAACAAATCTTCGTAAATTTTTAAAAAATAAAACAATCCTATCTAAATTCATTTTACAACTAACTAAATCTATTTTTAGGTAATGATTAACATAATTTAAGTAGACTACAACAACTTCATTTATGTTACAAGGATAAATGTGTACATGGTTAATGGTCACATATAATACCCTTATAACGTGGCCATAATCATGATTTAGATACACATTTGTGATATGGTGTGACTATTGCAACGCCTATAGTCACATGATCGTGCTACAAATATATGTGACTATACACATTAGGATTTGGAAAGCAAACACACACTAAACTTTAGACACACATATTAACTTACGTGACCATATGTATCGAATTTTCGTTATGCTTAATCATGTTTGTATGGTTTAGTGTGACCATATATGACATTTGGTCACACTCTTCAAGTGTGTGACATATATTTGTCAATCTTAAATGCATATCGTGACTAACGTTTCAAACTGAATTTTTAGTTGTCACACATTTCAAATTCATATGTGGCTAACTATTCAGGAAAGAATAGCAGTCACGTTTATATAATGTGTGACAAACTTGACTATATAATTTAGCCACATACGCAAGTACTTCATGTGACATATATTTGTCACATATGTATATCTATAGTGTGACTAATGTTTCGAGCTGATTTGTATCAGTCACATGTCCCGAATTAAAAGTGACTAAAAGTCAAAAAATATTTACCAGTTACCCTCTAGTCACATATATACACCAATGTGTCACATATATTTTACGAAATGGTCACGCAAGTCGGATCAAGTGTGGCTGTTTATTTAAGGCTGGTACATTTAGTCATGTAAATATGTTGCTGTGTGACCATTTGAAATATGCTATGTGTGACGAAAGGCCAAATCTGTACTAGTGAATTTAATAGGATGTCTTTCATACATATGCATTTCACTTACCTTTGGTTACTAGCCTTTGCATATTTGGAGACCCACGAATCATTTTAACGATCAATGAAACCATTGCATTATTACCAAAATCGACCTCGTATATCTCAACAGTTTTAAGGGATTGAAAGGCCACACGGACACTCATCCAGGATGTACCTTCTTCCAACAACTACAAAAGGACGATTTTTTTTAGTTTCAAAGCTAACATTGCATCAATGTTAGAAATTACTTTAACAATATGTAAGTTGAAGTAGAAAACGCGAAGAATAGGTCTTACATTGCAGTCTTCAAAATCCATGGTAAGGGTCTCAAGTTTAGGAACATTTGACAACTGAAAGATATTGGAAGTTGTTATTGTCATAGGATGGTTCCAAATACCAAATGACAAATTTAACGACTTCAAATTCTTAAGAATTTCAATATCCCATAGTCTCATTTTTTTTTGTACTACAACGATCCAATTTTAGAGACTCAAGCAAGGGACAACCAGCAACTAAGTCCTAAACTGTACCACTATGAAAATTGACATTACATAATTCTAAGTTGAGTAGCTTTGGAAAACCCCTAAAACTTGTCATAGTGGGAAAAGTGCAACAATTAAGTTTTAGAAATGTCAACTCTTGACGATAGTTAAGTTGGGTTGGCAAAGTAACTGGATTAGCATACCACTTTCGAATTGTGACCTCCTCAACTCTGACCCGAGCCAAAAACAAAAGCCAGTCATAAATGTCTTCATAATGCAAGTCGTCGTGTCCAAATAGTGTTTTGGCCTCTATGGAAAACACAAACCTTCTTACTGGCCCAATAAGCTGAAGTAAAAGCCTAGTAATATGCCTCCCATCACAGGTATTTTTTAAATAGTAAAACAAATCCTCATCAACTATGACATCGGTCAGCAAAGTCCACTTAAACCTCCAGCTTCTGGCTAAACTACCGGTCCTTACCGCATCTTTTAGTGGCAATCGTTCATAATATTAGTGGTCACATTATCTGGCATGTTGCTGATATAATCTGCCATATCAGTGATCACATTGTCACCAAAAGACATTGTAATGTGTCACACCCCCAAGATCGGGTCCAGCGGAAGCTTACATGTAGCTGGGGTGTAACTCAATTGGTAATACAGCACAAGTACAAAATTTGTTTTCACTTCAATCATTTAGAGTAAAATCGTTTAACTAAAAGTATTGAATTTACATTGTTTAAAATTAGTGCGGAAGTAGGCCCTTAAAAGTAGTTTAAAACGGTCCCCATATAAATAATCAGAGTCTTCTATGACAATGCCATGCCCTGCCAAAACCTCCTGTAGCGTGCCATAGGTTAAAACCTGAAAATACATGCTAAAGTGTCAACACGAGGTTGGTGAGTTCATAGAGTTTGTTTAACAAATAATGCCTATAGAGAAATAATCGCCCAGCAAAGGCATTGTAAATCCACTCAGTTGCAAGTCCCGCCATAAGAGACTTGTAACCTGTGTGTTTACAACCCACTGCCAAATGTGTTAAAGTCTACGTGAACAAAAGTAATACTGATATCCAAATTCCCAGATAAATATAGCAAAACGGCTATATAAATAATTCAGTCAATGAGGCCATATGATAAATCAGTCAAGCGGGAAAACCCGTAATAAGGTTGATGCAAAGGCATCTTAATTCAGTCAAGTAAGGAAACAGCAATATTACGTTTGACATCACAGCCAAGTGGGGAATACCACAATACGTTTGACATCACAGCCAAGTGGGGAATACCACAATATTGCAAAGAACATATAGGTCAATCAAGTAGGGAAACAGCAATACTACGTTTGACATCACAGCCAAGTGGGGAATACCACAATATTACGTTTGACATCACAGCCAAGTGGGGAATACCACAATACGTTTGACATCACAGCCAAGTGGGGAATACCACAATATTACGTTTGACATCACAGCCAAGTGGGGAATACCACAGTATTACAATGAGCATATAAGAACAATTGGGGACTATGAGGTCATATAAACAAGGATAATCAATCCCATGAAATACAGGAAATCAAACATACCAATGAATGCAGGTGATCAAATATATATTTAGGTAACATTGGAAATATTTGAGAAATCAACCAGGTATAACAAGTAATGCGTTTAAGTAAAACGAGCATGTATTCTCCCCCAAAGAGTTTACGAAAACAATTGAAAAAGTAGGGGCTATGACTCACCTGGTGCGATAGCTACGATGACAAGAATGGATACACTGAAATGAGGCACGATCTCTAACCGCAACCTAATATGAGTAATAACGATCTACCTTAGATCATGACGTGATGAAATGAATGCACGTGCACATGATGCCTATACCACTCGTAACTTGGAAATACTAGTTATTGTCAAAGTTAAAATAGTTTCCATACTTAGGAAAATAAGTTCAAATATAGAAGTATATAACTTGTCGTAGTATATCGTATAAAATGTTAGTGTTATATTCCTCGTCTTGAAGACCTTAAAATAACGTCGTTAAGTCGTATGAATATTCCTTGGGTCATATGTATTTCATTTGTTAAAAATAAACTCCTTGAATAAGAAATCTAGAAAATATCTCATTTAGTACGTAGTTGTATTATTTTCTATTAGTGACTATATATATATATATATATATATATATATATATATATATATATATATATATATATATATATATATATATATAGTTTTGACGATTTTAAAACGTGTATAACTTGGTCGTTTTAAGCTCATTTTACTCGTTCTTTATATCCACGAATTCGTTTTAGTATATACTAATATATTTTCGATAGCTCGGCTCCTCTAGGTTACGTTTAACGTCTCTATTTGCCCGTCGAAAACTGTCAAACAGCATGCAGTTTTTCAGAAAATAGTTTTCGTCGTTAAATTCGGAAAATCATATCTCCTTCGTTATTAACTCGTTTTAATCCGTTCTTTCGCCAAAAGTTTCGTTTTTAAAAGTATTTTCTAAATCTTGGGTCAAAAATTAACCTTGAGTTCCTGAGTTTCCCACGTTTTTAAAATAGTAACAGTAGGTATATGTATATTTTCCAGAATCATTTTCCTAGTTTCAAATTTCATCCAAACCACTTTCAATCACCACAAAACTAGTCTAATCCTACCATACACCTTATTAGGGTGTCATGGGTTCCTAAATATCATCCATCACAACAATCTACCAAGGATTCACCTATATAATATATCTAAGGCTTGTAAGTTATAAAAGTATATATAGAGTGGTATAAATCAACATATGCATATATATCTTGAATAAACATGAATGATCAATGAAACAACTTGAATAATTTATAAAAATAGGTCTTGATAACTTACTTGAAGATTAGTGGACTAGTGGAGATGAAAAACTTGCAAAACCTTGAGTTTAAACTTCAAAACCCTAACAAGAAGTACTAAATAACCTTGATTATCACTTGATCTTGGAAAAATTATGGTTTCTTCTTTCTTGATTAGTCTTGGCCGATTATATGAAATGGGAGGAGAGAAAGATGAGTTTTTTTTTGTAAAAATGATAATAGGTATAAAGTGAATGAATACTTGAAAGTTATAGGAAAATATCTAAGACTAGTCAAAGTAATTAAGTGATATAAAGACTAGGGGGGGGGGGCATGGGGCGCCATTTAGGGGAGAAAAAGAAGCTAGTTAAAGTTCTTGTCCCCATGTGTAAGTATTAGCTAGTTTTGAGATGTATTAGGTGTTATCGGGTACCGAGTTAACTGAAAATAAATGTTAACGTGGTGAAATAAAATACGACGAAGTTGTAAAAGTTGTAAAATATTATTCCTGATGAGAATCGGAAGTTAAAATAATTAATGAATTGAAATAACGCAAACCGACGGAGTAATAAGCTCCGACCGTGAAATATAGTAATCGGTTTCAAAACACCGGGTAAATTAGTAATATAATTTTTATATTATTATAATGAGTATAAAAAAATATATTGGGATCATAGTCGGGAGTGTCGGACATGTTAGTTACATTATTGGTCGTTTGTTAACGTTTATTTAGAAATAATTATACGTAAAAGTTAACTATACCCAAAGTACTAATTTAAATATCCTACGAGTGGAATAGTATGCAAGTGACACAATGATAATACGCAGACTATTTCTAGTCTGTATGAGATGTCCCAAATGATAATGCATGAATTCGCACCCGAACCAATACGGTTACGCGAATTTGAATACTCGTAAACTAAATTTACGATGAAATGAGTAATGCACGTGAATAGTGAAATTTCTTCCAGAAATGAATAGTGTCAAGTGAATAGTAAAATTTTTGAACGCTTCTCGGAATATAAAATTGACCTCAAAAACGATGAATAGTACAATGATGAATAGTAATCGGTGAATAGTAACTGATGAATAGTAAATTGTCGAGGTTTGGAAAATGACCGGAAATTACGAGTTGTGACATAATGTTGGAATATTGGTTGGGTCTTTGACTTCTAAAAATGGGTGTCTAGATAAGGGTGTGTGTTATTATGGTGTGTAAATGTGTTTGGTTTGTGGGTTAATTGGTTTCGCGCAAATTATAACTAGCGTATTAGAAAAGATAGGCTCAAGTTCCACAAAGCATAGTTCTTAGTTGCTCCCTAAACTATCACTCTTGGTTGATTTAACCATAGTGTGGTGAAAAATGTAGTTTGCCTATTATGTCCTTGCGAATATACCAAAACATAAGCGTTAACCAAGACAAAAGTGGTCAAGGGACGCATTCGGCCTCTAATTCCCATGTTTTGGACGCCAGACGATGATTTTAGAAAGCTAAGATCCATGGCGATTGTTTCTCGAAAGTTTAGGGACCAACGGTATATTTTAGTCTATTAGTTTTAGTGCAAGTTAAGGAGTAGGGCCTAATAGATCGTGGACCAAAACAAAAACCAATCTGATCGGTCGTCGGTCCAGTCTTTTTGCATAATCGGTTTTTGTTTGTTCCTGTTCGATCTTACGTAAAACTGGTCATTATGTTTTGTTAGACTGGACCAGATCAATGAACCGGACTAACCGAATTGGCCCAAACATGCTTCAGTCCTATGTTTTGAACAGTTTGGTTTTCAGTCCGGCCAATTTTTGTCAGTCCGATACGGTTTTCGGACCGTAACTGGCCTATATAAAATTATGGACACAAGATAGTTTTGAAGTTTTTAAATTTAAGATTTTAAATTATAAACTTATTACGTAAAAATTATAGAAGCTAGATAATTGTACAGTGCAACCAATAAATTAAGTTTAAGATTAGATTATTATGAAGTTTATAGTTTAATTTAAATGTAAATTTTGTTTACAATATAACATTATTATTCAACCCTAAAATTTTATAAATTACTTCCCTTTTTGAGCTATCATTTTATTAAATTTAGAAGCCTCAGGGTGCGTTTCTCTATGGCTTAGTTTACATATGCAAAAGAAAGTACGAAACTATTATAATGTTGACTAAATGACATTTAATTTTGACTTTTATCAGTAAACCATAAAATTTCATTTTTAGATCAAACTCTCATGTTGGTTCAATTAGCGTATCAGATTTAAGTTTTGGAGTTTCTCTTATTGTCTAAAAGATGTGTAAAATGTATTAACATATACAACTACACTATATTTAGGGATGAGAATGGGGCGGGTGGGGGGTTTTATGCTAAACTAAACACCAAACCGTAGATATCGGCTTTTGGAAAATTCAAACCCTTTTCTTTGGGTTTCCGTTTTGGTTTTTGACATTGAATCAGTTCGTTTCGGTTTTTCTTACTTACCAACAAGCAAGTTTTCATCTTATACTCGTATAATGTTTACAATTCCAACTTTTCAAGCAACATTATTCAAGCACTTATCAATTGTAGCATAATACTAGGTAATCTCTATGGCTGTTCGTAGCACATCCCAAGGTTACCGAATCGTTGTTTTAAAATTGCATTTAATTTGACGTCGGCCATCATGTAACTACGTAAGTGTTAGGGGGTTTTTACTAAATTAAATTGTTACATATAAATATCTTAATTAGGCTCTTATTGAAGAGAGTGTAGTTTTAATGAGTCCCCCAATTAACAAGTTGTAAAAATTTTGGACCCACATTTATCTCATTAAGAAAGAATAAGGGAAAAAGTAAACATTCTCGAGTGTCATTAAGTATGCTAATAGTGAATATCAATGGTAAGTATCAATGGTTACAAATATAAATTACAAAAAACAATAATCATTTATGCAAGTTTACATCATTTTTAGAATGGAAATTTTTAAGTTTTATTCTTAAGGATGAATAACACCACTAATGTCGTTATGCAATAGTGCAACTTCTTTGTGAAATACAACTAAAAAAAGGAATATGTATTCAATTTAATGCTGCAATATCAAAGTTAAATGTAAAACAGTATAGTAATGCATATGTTTCTGAGAGCATATGCAATGGTTGGTCTGAAAAAAAGCTTTTTACTACTCTTATCAAAAGCTTTTTAGCATTGCATGGAAGACTTTTACAAAACTTTGAAAGAAAGACTTGGCACCACCCAAGTCTTTGAAGACAAAAGCTTTGTACATGTAAAGATTGATATAAATGCACAACTCTAGCATTTATGGCTATAAATGCATCAAGTCATTAATAGCTTGAACCATTGCATATGCTCTAAGTACACTATTGTTTTTACGAAACTTAAAAAAAAATAATAATAATAAATAATAAATAATAATAAAAAACAAATACAAATGAAAAATCTCTTTGATCGGGTAGAAAAGATTTTGTACTGTAATAGTGTCATATTTCTTTGACATTTTTTGCCAATACCAACATATCACATACTCTAATTTCAAAACCACTTTACTTACATCACCAAACACCATCATATCTAATGTGTATCAATATAGGTACTACTATTGGTACCTATCCCTACATATTTGATCAAGGGGCTACTATAATAACGGGGGGACTTGTCTCCCTCTTTGTCCTCTATTTTTTTCTAGCGTAGCTCAGTTTTTGTCAGTTTCTATTCTGTATTTTTGATAGTTTTAAGTTTTTGACATATTAAACTTTACATTTTTTGTTCTGCACTTTCAGGTTTATAGTTTTTTGATATGAACAAAATTATAAAAAAAATCAAAAAAAAATGGTGGGGTGGGGGGGGGGGGGTTCAATATAAAAAAACCACCCCCATCCTTATAACCCATCCCTTGATCAATAGTTCCAGTTTGTTGCAGATTTAAGTATAGTTTTCAGTCACGATTCGAATACTTCAAAATTTTATTTGCATACTCTAATTTATAGTGTTTTAACTTTTAACACGAAAAGAGTTATTTTACACATCAAAATTTTCTCACATATCAAGATACTCAACCCTACCATTTATATAAAATGAAATCAATGTTTAACATTAAAAGTATTGTGGAAACTAGAAGGGGGGTTGAATAGTTTTCCCTTCTTTTTCATTTTATAAAAACTTTGTTTCAAAATGTTGATTCAAATTTATTCAATTGTTTGTTTGGAAAACTTCAATTAGAGTTTAGTATGAAAACAACATATAATCAATATGATCAATTATATATGTAAGTTTTTGGAAAAACTTAGTTTTATGAATGGAGCTTTGGTCGATCTTTATGTGAATACATTTTCCTTTTAAAATCTTAAAACGTTTTGTATCAAATTATTTATCAAGTTAAACTTAATATGAGAAGTGTGAATAATAATCTATTTGACCATATCATGCAATTATACACACAATCACAATATTAACTACTATGTTCAACACAATCAATCATCACAACTATATAAGCAACAACTAAGACATGTAGGCAAGCATATAAGTAAAGCGATAAATGCAAGAACAAATGATAAGAGATAAGAGAAAGGAAATGCAAACCGGACACGATGATTTATAGTGGTTCGGCTACAAGGACACCTTCCTTGTTTCTACTCCACTCCCCGAGTCACCTACTCGAGAGTTTTCTTCACTACTCAACAAGCTCCCTTTTGGCGGAGAAAACCGTACACAACTTTTTCTTACACCATTTAACGACACTAAGCTAAATGTCGAGTTCTAATAGTAGCTAGAACCAATCTCACAACACAACTTCTACACAACTTCACGACTTCACGACTTCATCACAACTTCTTCTAAACTTCTTCACGGCTTCACAACTTCTTCACGTCTTCACAACTTCACAACTTCTTCTAAACTTCTTCACGACTTCACAACTTCTTCACGTCTTCACGACTTCACAACTTCATCACAACTTCTTCTAAACTCCACTACTTAATCACACACCTACATCTTCACAACTACATGTTTTCTCCACACTACTACTTCCTCACACTACTTCTTACTCACTCATTGAATCACTACTAAGTAAGATCATCTTGATCTACTTATTACATATACATAACTCACAACTTCACATAAGCACTAACTAGATCCTAATACATCTTTGGCTTTATGATAGGGAGGATTCTTCTCTTGCACTTTGAGTGATGATAGATTGGATCACTTGAAACAAAGATTAATAATCTTATGATCAAAGGGTTTTAGAAGAATGTTTAGAGAGAATTGGATCTGAAAATTTTTGTGCAAAAGGTGAGA
This sequence comes from Artemisia argyi, assembly GCA_030686995.1. Classification (NCBI taxonomy): domain Eukaryota; kingdom Viridiplantae; phylum Streptophyta; class Magnoliopsida; order Asterales; family Asteraceae; genus Artemisia; species Artemisia argyi. Next base: position 64,917,373 of record CM060679.1, on the reverse strand, counting down.
AAAATTCCAGGTTTGAGGTGGTATTTATAAGGAAAAATTTCTGACCAAATCTGACAGGGGAGCGAGGCCGGTCCCCTTAATTGTGTGTCGGTCCCCTTAAAATTAAAGGGACCGTCCCTTATAATTAAGGGGGCCGCCCTACTGAAACGGCCAGATTTTCTGTCTTTTAGTGGGGAAAGTTTATTTGGTGAAAAACTAACTAATTTTGGTTAAAAGTTTGAAATCATATATTTAGTATGATTAAAACATTTTTCTTTATTACCAAAAGTGTTTTTCAAAAATATATAATATGTTTATATAATTAAATAAACTTTGTATTAGTTTATTAAATACCCCTATGATCATGAGATGTATTAAACACTTGTTTATCCATACCTTAAGTGATTGTTGAAGCATACTTGAGACGTTGAGATGTCGAGGCTTGTTGACGTAAGAATGCATAGAAGAATTGTGATCACAAGTAACTTAAGCACTTTACGTTATATGTTGTAACTTACATCTTTGTCGTCATCAAAACATGAAGAGGATGTTTAGATTAAATATCGTAATATTCATGCCAACAATCTCCCCCTTTTTGATGATGACAAACTATGTAAATTATAACTTATAGTAAAATGTATAAGTTACTTGTTTACACTTCTTCTCCCCCTTTTGTCGAAGCAAAAAGGTGGACTCTAAGACGAGACTTCTACTACGCTTGAACTCTTGAGATAGAATGTAAAAGGCGAGCTTGCATCATCGTAAGTGAAGCATTGATCGTATCAACCTCAATGCTCCCCCTTGGTGTATGCTCAAAACTTGTTTTGGCTACCAAAGAATCGAGCGGTGAAGTAATCCTTCAAAACAAAGTTAGTAGACAAGTGCACATATATATAATGATGATAATAGATATATGCATGAAACTAATAGGGGAACAATATATGGACATATTAGGTATATGCACTAAAAGTATGACACATGCAATTATTGTTTTAAAAACAACAACCTAAATTCCACAAAAAAAAAATTAGAACCTAATGCAAAGATTAGAACCTAGGAAAATGTAGGAGAATGAGGAGGGATGAGCGTGAATGTAAAGGGAAGGTGATGACAAAGGGTTGACAATAATGGTTTAGATTAATATATCGTTTGACAAGGGTGGATGATAGGGAATCATGGGATTTTTAGGTGTTTTGTTGGTTAACGACCGAAGGTGGATATGTGAAATGAGGTGGTGATGAGTCGACAACACTTGAAGCTTGGATTTCTTCATTGTGTTCTTCACTTGCTAGGAAGTGGAAATGACGCATTTCGTAATGAAATTCACTTGGATGAGGTGGTGATAACTTTTGGTGGTGGAGACAATTGTGAGTTGATATATTCATTGATTGATGATGATGAGGATGGTATAGAGGAAGTAGAGGTTCCTTGAGTTGATGGTGTTTTGGATGGTGCATTGGGAGCACTAGGAGATGAACATAGAGGTGGTGGTGATGGAGTGTTGGTGTAATCTTGAGTCGTCCTAGTGAGTAGATACTCAATCCAATTGAGATGTTCATTAAGAGCAAAGGTTTGTTTTTCAAGGTAGGTGCAACAAATGCAATTTATGACATGGTTTTCAAGATGGATCAAATTGTTTTATGGGGATGAGTTGGTGGAGGTAGGTTGTTGATCCAAATTGCATTGAATAAGATGCAACGCAAGAAGAGCATTAAGGTCATGAGCTTCTTTGAGCTCTTCAACGAACTTTTCATGTTTGGAGGAAGGTGATGATGGTGGAGTTGGATTATGATTAGGGATTGAGGTTTGGTCATGAAACTTATGATTCATGTTTGGATGAGATTGATGGTTGTTGTTTTTATTAGAGTTTGTGGATAAATATTAATATTCGTATGACTAGAATCGAACTTGAGACCACGGGATTGCACACTTTGCGTATGAGAATCGATGATAAATAATTAATGTATAAATAGTTATATTTAATTATTAAATCACAAATATTTATAGAGTCGAACAAGGAAAAAGAAAGGGGGTTGAGTGTCAAGTTTTGGAACTTAAGGAGGTGCTAGCAATGACTTGTTTGACAAGTTTAAATGCTATATAAACACACCCTTATGTCTCATTCACGAGAGATTCAACCAGAAAAAGCGACACACAATTCTTGAATGCAGAAGATTACATGAATCGTTAATTACTATTTTATGTTGACAGGTTGCTACAATTTGTCTCATACATACAATAGTGATACGCATGTCATGCCATGCATGTTTCCATTCTTTTCATTATCACTATATTGATGAATGATAGTGAATATATATATGTAATATAGTTAGTTTATTAATGATTGTATATGCATGAATCTATTCATGCATATGTATATATATTAATATACTTCTATCTTGCACATATATATGGATCGACTATATATATAAAATAAAAGGGTTCGACCAATTTATTTTATTTAAAGTTAAACATTGCTTTGTGCTTTATTTGTGATTCAAGAACTAGCATTCACATCGAATCGCTATTAGTACGTGTGTACAAGAACGTGGTGTAAACATACTTTTGTTTACATCTTGGATCGATTAACAAAACGGTAAGGGGTTAATCAATAGATCCCTAATTCATATAAACCCTAATTAGGGTTCATCCACGAATTCAAGATTGCATACGGTACGTTCCTATTTATGTTTTCGTTAATAATTATATGTTATTCTTGATCCTAGCTTCCGCTATATGTGTACTTTGATTGGATAATTCTAACAGTGGCATCACGAGCCATGGATAACATGTAATTGATTACTAAAACTTAATAAAAATCGGATCTTTAAGTGTTTTAGATACATGTTTTGATCTAGGGTTTTTCTTTTTAAATTTTTTTTTGAAAAATTCGAAACCCTAACCCTAATTTTGGGGGGGGGGGGGTCGATTTTCCATGAAACCCTAATTAGGGTTTTGTATTTTTCTTGGGATTATGTGTAATCACTAGAAATCCTAAGTCATTAACCGGTTAAGTGAACGTATCTTGTGACCTATATGCTAATTGTTAGGTTTAATCCGTGACGAAACATGCATGTTAGTCATGGATCTTGTTGTTTTTTTTATTTATCACATGTTTTAGATAGATCTAATATTGGGGAAGACCCCATAATTATTAAAATCAATTATGTGCTATGTGGTATGTGATTAGCTTTGGCCTACGCAATTGACTTGTCAATGTATGTGGCTCACTTCCATTAAGAGGTGAAGGCCCTAGTTAATTATATGCATATATAAAAACCTAGAATTGATTATGTTAGGATCTTTTCTAAAAAGATTGCATGTGGCTAATTGTTTCACCTTTATAATTGTTATGTTATTAGTTGTTTTGATTTGCCTTTATTACTTGTTTTATTGTTTAATTGTTGGACACGTTTATAAGCAATAAAAGGGTAATTTTTATAAAGAAAATAATATGGACAAATAATGGTGAAACTTTAAGTGATAAAGATTGAATCTTGCAAGGTCTTAAGTGCCGCTAGTGGTCCGATTCGCACGGTAATCAGCTCCCAGGCGAGACTAGCAAAATTCATACTTTATTACATGATTTTGAGATTGAATCCATAAACTTTTGCTTGATTGATGTTTTGTACAAATATGCTTTTAAAATTAAGACCTTTAAGACGATATTCATAACCGTGATTTGAAGGCTTAGAAAAGAGCCTTAGAGTCTGCCTTGGTTATCACAATCTTGAATATGTCTTAAACGAATTACTTTTAAAATCATAATTGTAGAAAGTCATCTTAGGATTTATTAAACCTCAAGTAAAACTTTGTGTATTAATTTCACGAATTGGTAATAAAAAGGTTTTGAAAACTTATGTTATAAAGATGAGTGCATGCATCTTTATACATGTTTTGATTTTTACATCAAAAATTTATACCCTAAAATTTAAGTTACATGCCATCTAACTATAAGAAACACTTGAAGTTATTATTTAGTAAACGTGAGACGCATGCTAAATTTTAATGACAAGGTAAATTTCCGAGTGTGCGTGAGACCACACATGGAGAATTTCCAGTTTCTAAGTTAGACGACTTAATTAAGTTGATGCGTGAGACCTAGAGCTTAAGGCATGAGATGGGATGAAACATGCTTACATAACAAATTGATGAATCAATTTGATGTAAATCCCATAATGATCTAGGAATTGGAAAAGTGTTTGCCAATTATTGTTCGACAGATTACCATCTTTTATACTTTCACCACTAGCAGATCAACTGATGTGGTGGAATCTATGTAAAGTTGGATCCTAGATTTTCAAGAAAATATGTTGGGTATATGAATATATCCTTGGGTATTATATTTTCTTGGAAATATAAATTATCGAAAATACTAAAATTGAATTTTGTAAATTCTTTAAATGTATTAATGCAACTTAAAACCGTAAACGTAAGTTATTCTTTTAATTGATCTACACCCGTTAGGGTTTTTTGGTTAGAGTCAATGTTACAAAAAGAATAAATATAGACTTCTTTCCATTAGGAGAAGTGTGAGACTTAATCCTAATCCTTTTCATGAATGAGAAAGGTATAATAGGATGATTAGAATTGTCTAAAATTCTAAATACATAACTCATAGCAAAATTTAATAGTAAGATTATTTGCACTTTATGAGTTATTTAATTAGAAGCTAGACTGATTACTGCACAATGGTAAAAGACGAATTAGATTATTTTATCTAGTTGTTTTGATTTGACCATTTAAAGATACTACATACAATTGTTGGAATGGTAGATCTATACAGAAAGAAATTGCATGCCCAGTTTTTTCAAGTTAATAGTTTGAAATGTGATGAATCACATTTAAGTAGTAGATTACATCCTTTTATAACCTATATAATTGTTTGAATGGGTTTTCTTAAAAGATGTAGGAAAGTATACAAGCACACTATTTACTTTTACTGATAATGACACATTTGCAATGTTGTCAAATTCAGTGGGAGTATTGTGTTCTTATGGCTGAATAAGGGATTATTGTTATGTTCTCTAATTCAGTGGGAGTTACAAGACTTATTGTCTTGATTGTAACTTAGATTATCTTTTGAATGCCTCAAGGTAGTTACTTTCCAAATATAGACACTAATGTTTTCAAGGATAGTCATGTACGTTTCCTTGATTGATTGAGTAAACTCTATATCTACTAAGTTATGTTAATGACACAAATCATATTGTTCACATTAACAAACGCGTGCGTGTTGTTTATATGATACATGGTGTTGTACCATGCACAAGTGGGAGAAATCCTCATTATGTGCAAAGTACAACACATAAGAATATGATTTAAAGGATTCTCTTAACTGCAAGTAAGAGATTATAATTCTAATTAGATTAACACATCTAATCTAAGAAACACTTGGTGTTAAAATTTAGTAAACGTGAGACGCAGACTAAATATTAACAACAAGGTGAATTTCCATGTATGCGTGAGACCAACATGGATAATTTACAGTTTCTAAATTAGACATCTATTAGAACATTGTGTCAAATAACAATACTACTTCAGCTTTAATATTTATGTATTATTGGAATGACATAAATGCATGAAGTAATATAATATTACTTCAATAATTATGTATTCTTAGAATGACATAAATAAATAAAGTAGTGTGTTAACTTGAAAATATTATTGAAACCAAATGATGGTGTTCATGAGTACTTTAATACATGTTTATACTTTATTGTATAGTTATAAACATGAAGTCTTCTAAGTATTACAAGACTTATAATAAAGTAAGACGTTAGCTTGTTATGGTCTTTTAATTAAGACATATACAAGAAGTCATTGAGTTGATCAATGATTAATAACGAATAGTGGGATTATAACACGTTTATGTTTTAATGTGACATAAACATGAAGTGACTTGATTAATAAGTACTTGGGTTATAAAGCATGCAATTGCCTTGAAAATACTATTATACCATTAAGTTGATTTGGTTGGTAAATAGACAAGCTAAAAGATATATGGTTATCTTACATATTGTTAGATTGTCCTACAATATGAGTTCTAATGAAATACTAGATTATAGTATGTTCAGTTAGAAAATCAAACCCTTGTTGTAGTGTTTGGTTCAAGATAACTACATCTTCTTTTCTTCCAAAAGTTATCAAGGTTAGAAATTGAGTATGGCTTGAATATACTCAATTAGACTCCTAGAAGATTAATAAGACGTTATTGAATTATGAAATGTGATGAATCACATTAAGTCTTAAAATTGAAGTTCTGAATTTGTTAAGTTACTTATGTGAAGGTTATTAACAAAGAGCTATCAATGCGTATTTGTAAAGTCCTAAAAGAGAAAATTGGATTGTTGCTCTAATTGCTAAGTACTTATATTCTATATAATGCTAAAGGCAAGTGGGAGAATTTTATCTTGAAAAGATAGAATTACAAGATACATAATCTTCTAAAACTACACTAGTTAAAATCATGATGGGGCTTAACATGAAAATGATAAACCTCAAGATGATGGAATTATCATTCATAGATCCACTTGGATATCTCATATATTTAATGAATATACTGACGATTATATGATGTAGTATTACCAAAATAATGAATTGGGAAAATTACTCATAATATGAATGTTATAGATGTTGTTCATAAAGATATTCAAATTTAGAAAATTTGGTTTATCTTAATTCTTAATAGTTAGAGAATGATGATGAGCTTATTCAAAGATAATGTAACCCTAGTGGTTTAAATCTTTGTGAAATAATCATATGGACAAAATTGTACACATATCTTAATGCATGTCTTATTACAAGATTATTAATTATACTTAAGCAATTAACTATGATTGAATACTCTTTTCTAAGCACATTAAAGATACAAAGATGCTTAATTCTCATATTTATATGAATATGAAATTTGACAATGAATATCAAAACTCTTTCTTGAATAATTACTTGAGCGAGGACGATAAGTAATCAAAAAGAGTTTATGAATTCAAGAAAATCTTTGGAAGTGTACAAAGTGCAATAATCCATGAATGGATAAATGCATGCATCTAGGAGATTATTCTTATGATAAATTATTAAATCTATGTTTAGGTTTATAATTAAAATAAGGTAATTTCTAAGTATTCCTGAAAGCTAGTGGGAGTATTATGTTTGATTTACTAAATCATATATGTTGTATAACATATAAGAAGTTACATTCCATATAAGTGAAATGTTAAGACTTAGTTTGGAATGAAACTGTAAGTGAAAGATTTAGAAAATAAAACATACAACCTTGGAACAAAAGTTTATTATTAAATAAACATGTGCGGTAAATAAATTCTAATAGAACATAATATATCATTTAGAAAATGGATATATATTATGAAAAGATAGAATATGAATATAAATCTAAGTATGACTGAAGGATTTTCATGTGCATCATATTATTGTTACATCATGCTTAAATGCTTAATGATTTAACAATATTTGATATCTTGTGTAATTAATATTCTAAAGAAATATGTTTGACCTTAGAATAATGATCCTCAAACCTGGAATAGCTCCTAAAAATTACACAATGGATATTAAGTTTACGGAATTTTAAAGAGCATATTGTGTTTTATATACAATGATGCTGGTTTAATTGAGATGACACTCAATAACTAGTCATGGAAGGATTTTATCCTTAGCCATGTGAACTAGTTGTGCTCAACTAAGAGCATAGTTGCATTATACATTAAAGAATTAGAATACTTTAAACTTTAAAATGTTTGAAAGTTTGATTATCATAAATTGATGGTTGAGGATATCACATCATTTATGAAATATTGTGTGACTATATTGGATATACACATACAAGAATTTTTTTTCTAATTAAATTCTTGAAATAAGTATTCTCAAAATTTGGATAGATCAAAGTTAGTTGAATAATGCCTTATCAACAAGTATGATTGTCATTACTTGAGGCATAATTGTCTTCAAGTTATTACTTGAGACAAAATTCATTAACTAGAATTATCATGCATTGATCTATTTAGTGTTTGGATAAAGGACATTAAGCAATTATTATTTATAATGAATTAAAGTACTTAGTACGTTTGTTTTCATTAATAATAAATTGTGTCCTGTATTTGCATGTTTAAATCCTTGAATAACTTATGTTATTCTAAATTGTCCATTGTCGATTAATGATATGGGAATATCATTAAACTAAGACAAATCTGAGTATTGGTTAAGAATATACTTGAAAGTATATTGATGCGTTGACATACCAATTTCACATGATATTCGATGAATTGAATATAGGACTTATCCCAACTACATGATTTTACTTTATGGATCTTGTCAGTAAGTAAATCATGAAATTGTTATCCTCGGACTTGAGATACCAGATAAGAGTCATGGATGTAGTGCATTTTTGTGAAGCAATCTACCGCTCACCGTAACAGGGAGTTATAAGGGTTGTTTTCAGAAATGTTGCAAAGTCCATGGGTTATTCTTATAGTCAAGAAAGAATTTGTTCCTTCAAATTCGTTTTGAAGTTTAATACTGCTGGGCCCCTCGTAGGGTTGACAAGATGTTTGCGTGCGCACGCCCAAAGTCTATCTGGAATACGTTCAGATGTTTTGATAATCTTGCTCAATCATAAACAACGAGAAACAGAATTGTTAATTAAAGAATGACTAAGATCCATATCTTTATTAACGTGGTATTAGAAACAAAAGGATGATAATAATAATGATGAATCATTATAGGTTTTTCTAGGAAACCTTCCTCAAGTTGATCTAGGGGCATTGGCGTGTTGCTAGACGCTTACCAATGTCATTATGTTATTAATAGATATCCAAGTGGGAGCTATTAGAGTTTGTGGATAAATATTAATATTCGTATGACTAGAATCGAACTTGAGACCACGGGATTGCACACTTTGCGTATGAGAATCGATGATAAATAATTAATGTATAAATAGTTATATTTAATTATTAAATCACAAATATTTATAGAGTCGAACAAGGAAAAAGAAAAGGGGTTGAGTGTCAAGTTTTGGAACTTAAGGAGGTGCTAGCAATGACTTGTTTGACAAGTTTAAATGCTATATAAACACACCCTTATGTCTCATTCACGAGAGATTCAACCAGAAAAAGCGACACACAATTCTTGAATGCAGAAGATTACATGAATCGTTAATTACTATTTTATGTTGACAGGTTGCTACAATTTGTCTCATACATACAATAGTGATACGCATGTCATGCCATGCATGTTTCCATTCTTTTCATTATCACTATATTGATGAATGATAGTGAATATATATATATGTAATATAGTTAGTTTATTAATGATTGTATATGCATGAATCTATTCATGCATATGTATATATATTAATATACTTCTATCTTGCACATATATATGGATCGACTATATATATAAAATAAAAGGGTTCGACCAATTTATTTTATTTAAAGTTAAACATTGCTTTGTGCTTTATTTGTGATTCAAGAACTAGCATTCACATCGAATCGCTATTAGTACGTGTGTACAAGAACGTGGTGTAAACATACTTTTGTTTACATCTTGGATCGATTAACAAAACGGTAAGGGGTTAATCAATAGATCCCTAATTCATATAAACCCTAATTAGGGTTCATCCACGAATTCAAGATTGCATACGGTACGTTCCTATTTATGTTTTCGTTAATAATTATATGTTATTCTTGATCCTAGCTTCCGCTATATGTGTACTTTGATTGGATAATTCTAACAGTTTTGATATTGAGTATGATCCTCAAATGGGTCATTTGGTAGAATTGAGGGAGATGAATGTGGAAGTTTATTAGTGAGGGTGATAGTTAGGTTGTCTTGTTGAGCTAAAAGAGTGGTTTCATTTGGGTGATCATGAAAGCATGATGAAGGTATGGATGAAAGTGATTCTTCATGTGTGGATGGTAGTTTGGATGTTGTATGTGGGGTGATAACAATGATGTTAGGTTTGTCAGGAGATGACATGATGGGTTGAATGATGATTTGTGATGAAGAGAGGTATTTATAGTGTGATGATTATGTGTTTATGGAAGGATAGTAGGTGTTGGATTGGCAAGACAAGACGTGTTGGTTTAGGAGGTATTTATGATGAGTGATTTAGGAGGTATGATATTGATTCTTGGTTTCTTTGAGGACATGGAAATGGTGGATGACTCGAGATTGGTAGTACAAAGTATGACTCGGTTTTGGGTGTGAGGTAGAAGGATATATGTGAGTGAGTGTGATTTCCCTTCCCATTAAATTCATGCTCATCCGGATATATTATGAGACTAATATGACCTATCGAAAAATGTCACTAAGGTTCTCATGAAATAAGGGTGTAGGATCTAAAGGAAAGAAAAATATACCTAGATGAATGATACATATAGAGTAAACCATGTAAAGGCATACAATCAAATCACATAGGATCAAATAAACATCTAGAAATAACATATATGCGATATGCCATAAATCTAGGAATGAAAGCATCTAATGAGAAGCAAAGTTCATAAAAGTAAGCTTAGCGTTAGGTACATTTAGGAAGAGCAATTTAATCAAGTTGGAGAATGAGTATGAGACTATTACTAGTGGTGCTCAATTCGGGCTAAACACGACCATTTTTACGGGTTACACACACCCAACTTCTCACATAGAAGCAATTCAACCGTTAGGTTAAATTGAATTTCTAGTCAATAGATTCTCCAGTAGTCATTCTCTTTTTAGAAGAAATTGAGTTCCTAAATTCACCTATCGAAGAGTACCAAATATGAAGTTTGCTTGATTCACTAATACTTGGCTTAATGTGACTCAAATATCATGTTTTTATGAAGGTAAGTCTACATGATATATTTTACTCACTATCCCAATAGAGATGTGTTAAATGTTAAGATAAGAGTAAACGTAAAGTTTTAATCTTTTGTTCATGATTAACCGGTTATTTGGTTTTGATGGCATATTACTTGATTTAATAAATGTGCTTGATTTAAGAATGCTCCTTAGCATATCTTGAAAAATGAATCTCATTAAGATTATTTATCTTAAATGAGATTGTGATTCACAAATGATATTAAAACTAGACATTTATATATTCTAAAGCAAATATTATTTTCTATGATTTTTGCCAATGTTATATATATATCATAATTTAACAAGTATTTGAAACAAAATGAATTTTCCTTGTTTATGCCTTGTGACAAGTTATTTTTCAATTCTAATAACTTAAATTATTTCAAAAAAAAATGTAGTGCATTATCTTGTAACACAACCATTCATGCTACAAAGAAAATGAAATACATATAAAATATAGTGTGTATTGTTCTTAAATATGTATTTTAGCTTGAAGTGATGATTTTAAGTAGTGTGAGCAAAGTTTACATATGTTGTTAGTTTGCTCATGTTTGGTTTTTCGGATATGACATATTTATCCATTGCTTTGCAATGTAAATTGCTTGAATATTTCGGATGAAACATCCAAGTCGTCAATCCTACTTCATTGTATATTTTATGTATGTGTTAAACATGTTATTCTAATATTTTGAAACACAACTATTGGACAAGTAGATTCAATATGACATTATCAACACAAGTGTGAGTTATGATCCAATGCATATTCTTTTCATCTACAAAGGATGTGAATATTTTCATATCAATCTAGTGTGATTAAGTATGTAGATTCGAGACTATATCTTTTGTATTAATTTGATATAATCTTGAAGCTAAACAAATAACAATCCAATTTCTTGTCCACACTCAAAAACATGTCAATTAGATTTGATGAATATATCAACCATAATTTGAATAATGAATTGATATAGTATCAAGATCTTTATTGATCCTCACGAACACTCATTTAACATAAATAAACATTTTGATAGTGTGTTCCATTAATCCTAAGATTATTAATGAGTGAGATTAGTGAATGATTGAAAGTTGACATATTATTTAATGATTGTAATATGTTTTGTTTATGTGAAAAACTATTTATTGTCACTTGATGAGTGCTCAAACACTCATCATTTTTACCGTATCTGGACTGCCAAAACATCCAAAAACACCCAAAAACGCATCAAAATACACAATTTATCCCAAAAGTGTGTTTTATATGTTTTAGATGCAAAATGTTTAAAAACAAATGAAAAACGAACAAAGTTTGCACTATTGGCAGTTTCAGTCCCCCAAGTTTCAAAAGTTTGGCAAAACTAGTCCCTGAAGGTTTTAAATGAAAGAAAAGTCAACCCAAAGTTTTTAAAAGTAAAAAATTATCAAAAACAATCATTGGGTGAAAAGTTTGAGAAAATTACACATTTGGTCCCTCAAAATCCAAAATTGGCATAAATGGTCCTTGGAGTTTCAGAAAATGACAGATTTGGTCCCTGGTGGGATAATTTTGAAAGAAAAAAATCATTTTTGGTCCTTAAAAATCATAAATTATCAAAAATGATCCTTTGGTGTGTAGTTTGAGGAAATTACATTATTGGTCCCTCAAGTTTGGAAACTTGTCATTTATGGTCCCCGGGAATTTCAAAAGTGGAAAAATTGCATTTATGGCCCATGGGAATTCAAAGCTTGGCAAAGTAGGTCCTTCTGAAAACTTGGAACAGTTGGCAAAAATTACCCCTGAACTTTCAGCTTGTTACACAAATGGTCCTTGCAATTATAACATATACCAAATGGACCTTACAATTAAATAAACAAACAACACCAACACCAACACCCCTTGGCCTGGTCCACCTTATACCTCCTGATCTAGCCCACACTTCAAATCCTAGCCCAATCCATCACAAAACCCAATCCACCACTTAATTTACCACACCCCGTTTTATATAACTCCCCCCAGTCAAACTTCCCCATTTGACCACCTCACCCTCCAACCCTGCTACATGCCAACCCCCCTCATCATCACCCCTACCCCTTCTCTACCTGCACACTCCAACTCATTCCCCCCCCCCCCCTTGGCCTAACCAAACAAACAACTAAACTACAAAACCTATCCCCTTGCACAAGAAATCAGAAGAAAAAGCCAAAACACCATTTTGGCGCCAAATTACAAACGGCCAAGATTAAAGTTTTATGATCCAATGGTTGGTTTTGCAGCTGGGAACAAGACAAAGAGCTTGGGGAACCCTAATTTGGAGGTTTATATAGAAAGAGATGAAGCAGCAGGGAAGGGGAGATTTTTTTTATTAGATGTAGTTTAGTTTAATTATTAAAATGTAATTTCATTCTCTGTTTTGGTTCAAACTTTGATTTGTACTTCTAAAAGTTTTCATTGTAACAACAAACTACTTCAATTCAGTATTCCAGTTTAAGTTTTTATTTTCCCATTGCAATTTTCATTTAAGAAATTTATTTAATTTGTGATGTTATGAAATGCTTGTTTAGTAGTAGTTGTGGTTCACATAAGCCCTTTTATAAATTTTCATAAGCTCAGTAGGTCCAAAACAGATTTTAGTTCAAAAGCTCAAATGGTCAACGAAGGTCAAAAGGGGTATGGATGGGAATTGTGGTGATCAAGTCCTGGTGATAAGTGGTCACTGAGGGGTGTTATTTGAGCCTATCCAAAGATAGGCTTGGTATGAGTTTACCCCTATTTCAGTTAGGACTTGCAATTTGTAAGACCCCATTTCAATCTTCTGCTCTTAATTCATTCAATAATATAGATTTGTGTAGCTTAAGTAGTTTACTATTTGTATGCTCCTATTGTTTCTAGATTCAGTAAGTAGTGATAGTTAAGTTGAGTTGGATTGACCAAATTGAATACTGAATATGTTTCATTCTGTCTAGTCTATGCTTAATTTTTTTACTTCTGCTGTTAGTTGTTGTTTTGGGTTAATTTACTTTTGTTTTAGTTGTATGATTTACTTTGATCCTTAGTTTGTCAGTTTTCAGTCCTTATACACTAGTTGTAGTGTAATCTATGAATTCAAAGGGTGTTTGGCATAAGGTTTTACCCTGAGTTCCAGGGTGTGTTTGTGGCTAGTTTCTGCTTTAATAAGTCATAAGAGGTATAAATATGTTAGGTAAAGTATAAATTCAAGTGGTCTTTCCATAAAAAGTCAAACTCATTCTTAATTCCATCTTGGCTGATTAAATGTTGGGTATTTTGAGTTAAAACCTCATCACATTGTTGCATAAGTTCACCTTATAGCTTAATCTAGGTCTATTATGGCTTATAACTTCATGATAAGTCAGTAATGATCAATAGAAATCAACTTTGGTCAAAGTTCTAAGTTTTATGAGAAGTCAAAATTACTAGTCATCAGATTTTTCAAAAAAGTTGAGCAATTGTTATGATTTTTATGTGTTGCTTTAGAGTGTGAAACTTATTTCCTTAGCTACTCTACCATCCCAGCTATTGATCCCCCCCCCCCTTATTTCATTTTTGTGATTTTATTTGAGGGCCCCACACTTACCCAAAGTGAACTGCAGGGCAAAACCTCTGCTCTGTCTCAGTAGTTCAGCTGCACACCACCACCTTTTGTGGTGGTTTGTGGCCACTACAGTGGTCCAAAGTCCTTGTTTTTGGTTCCCCTCAACCCCCCCCCCCTGGTAGGCTTGGGTTTTTGACTCTTTGTCTGACCCCTAACATTGTGGACCCCACCTAATTTGGCCCCTAAACCTTGTCCCAAAACTGCATCAGTTTCCAATAAGCACTTGCTTATTTTTGAATTGTTAGCTTATTCAAGCCAACCATTTGATCAAAATCTGCTTATTCTTGTTCATTGGACTCAGAGAAACCATAAGTTTTCATTGTGGACCCCACTTTTAGCCATTTTAGCTCATTTCCACATTTGGTCAACAGAAGTCAACTATTGACCAAATAAGCACTTCAAGTGCTTATTTCTGATTTCCTAGAAAGTTGTTTTTGTAAAAAGTTTTTGTTTTTAGTTATAAAATAAGTTTCTAAAATAAAAATCCAGAAAAATCAAAGTAATTTTAAGTGATAGTTTCTATTTAATTTTATTTAAATTTTATTTTTCATTTTTAGATTTTAATTAAGTACTTGTAATTTTTATATTTTTATTAATTCCCTCTTATATTAAAGTATTTATAATAATTTTTTCAGATTTTTATTTTATTATCTAGTATCTATTAGAATTAATCTTAATTTTATTTATTATTAATTAATAATTAGTTTAAAATAGCATAATTAGTTTTTATTAATCAAAACCTAGTTTTTATATTTTTTTATAGCTTTTATAAGTTGTAAAATAATTTTAGAAATTTTCTTAGAGTTTTTACTGTTCATTTGCTAATTTTTATAATTTAAAATAGTTTATTTAGTAATTAGTAATTAATTAGTAATTAATTAATATAAAAACCAGAAAAAGACAAAAATACTTATTTTAAATTTTAAAAGTTGTTTTTAGTTATTTTCTAATTTTAGGAATTTTATTTTCACCTTTTTAGTATTTAATTAGTATTAAATTATATTTAAGTGTTTTTAATATTAATAATAAGTATTAATTAGTATTTAAATTAATATTAAATAATTAATTAGTATAAAAATTTATTTTAATTTTCTAAAAATTTTCTTTTACTTTTAAGTTTGTAAAAAAAGTCATTTTCACCCCCTGGGTGTTTTCAGATTTTCGTTTTCACTTTTTATTTCGTACGTTTACGTTTTATTTAAACGTAACGTACGCGTTTTTAGGTTTAATTCGTTTCTGGTTTTTCCTACTTTCCCGTCTTATTCACATAGCTTGTTTAAGCTATTTCATTGTAGATTCCTTAGTTCAATCAATCACAAACCCCTTTTTTCATCCAAATTCACCCGATCACGAAACCGTTTTATAACCATCACACCTCGTCGGGACATAACGACCCGGGGAAACCACTATATTCCGCGGAGATTGATTCTAGGCAGTTTGACTTGGTTGACCATTCCCTGGTCAATTAGGTTGACCGTTTGGAGCCAATTATCACTTATAATGAAAACACTTAGATTTTGAAAATACTTTCTCTTTTATATAACTACTAATGTTTTAAAAATATTCAATTACTCTTATTAAACAACTTAAGGCAAAACAAGCTAATTTGTAGAAAAAATTTAAGTGTGTTGTGAAGAATAGATTAAATTGTTTGAAATATTTAGGTGACTAGATTTAACTCATTTACGAGATGTTTGAGTAACATTAAGCCATCTATACCTATATGCAATGCAACCATATTATAACAATCCTAACGCAAGAAATCTAGCATAAGATCTAGTTAAGTATAAACCGGAAAGCAAGCTATAAACTAATAGGGCACATATGCTTAGATATACAAATAGCTAAACTTCAAATAGCAACAATTATCTAATATATTCAATTAAGAAAATAAACTCACAACGAAGTTCACATAACACATAGAACACTTGTCGTCGTTTTGAATATTATATACACCAATGTTTACTTAGCTCGCTTTTATTTGAAAATAAATTATTTTCCTCCCTATTCTATAATTTAATTAAGATCAATATTTTGAAAACATAGATACTTAATTTTTCAAAAGTATATCAACTAGGAATGCCCGACTTGAAGGAAAAGGTAAAACAAAAGTTTTACGTTAAAACGAACACAAATTTTTGACCACCGTATAGTATTATGACTTTCTTACTTATTAAAGTTTGTAATGGTTACTTGTAAGTATTTTTAAATGAAAGTAGACTCAATAACCTTTAAGACGCCGGGTCGCACGACTTCTACGGAGTTACGGTTAATTTTATATGATTTTACAAAGTTTCTGAAAAACTGTCGAACAGACAGGCGGACCCCTTAAATTTAAGGGGGCCGCCCAGTATTTAAGGGGGCCGCCCAGACAATTAAAGGGGCCGCCCATCTGATACTCAAAAATGCATATTTTGTAAAAAAATGTTTTCTGACTTTGTTGAAAGGTGTGTAACTTTCTGATTTTAAAAACGAACATATAACATTTGTTTTAAGCATAATCTTATCTCGAGCTAGTATAATTAGTGTATATAGTATCAAAACTAATACAAGTTAATCAACAAAACACTTTTCATATTAAATCCTCCTTAATGGGTAATTTGATACATGGATCGTACTCAATTTTTAAAACCATTTGTTTTGAAAACTTGAGCGACGTGGCTCTGGTACCAATTGTGGAAAACTAGAAGGGGGTTGAATAGTTTTCCCTTCTTTTTCATTTTATAAAAACTTTGTTTCAAAATGTTGATTCAAATTTATTCAATTGTTTGTTTGGAAAACTTCAATTACCTTAATATGAGAAGTGTGAATAATAATCTATTTGACCATATCATGCAATTATACACACAATCACAATATTAACTACTATGTTCAACACAATCAATCATCACAAATATATAAGCAACAACTAAGACATGTAAGCAAGCATATAAGTAAAGCGATAAATGCAAGAACAAATGATAAGAGATAAGAGAAAGGAAATGCAAACCGGACACGATGATTTATAGTGGTTCGGCTACAAGGACACCTTCCTTGTTCCTACTCCACTCCCCGAGTCACCTACTCGAGAGTTTTCTTCACTACTCAACAAGCTCCCTTTTGGCGGAGAAAACCGTACACAACTTTTGCTTACACCATTTAACGACACTAAGCTAAATGTCGAGTTCTAATACTAGCTAGAACCAATCTCACAACACAACTTCTACACAACTTCATGACTTCACGACTTCATCACAACTTCTTCTAAACTTCTTCATGGCTTCACAACTTCTTCACGTCTTCACGACTTCACAACTTCTTCTAAACTTCTTCACGACTTCACAACTTCTTCACGTCTTCACGACTTCACAACTTCATCACAACTTCTTCTAAACTCCACTACTTAATCACACACCTACATCTTCACAACTACATGTTTTCTCCATACTACTACTTCCTCACACTACTTCTTACTCACTCATTGAATCACTACTAAGTAAGATCATCTTGATCTACTTATTACATATACATAACTCACAACTTCACATAAGCACTAACTAGATCCTAATACATCTTTGGCTTTATGATAGAGAGGATTCTTCTCTTGCACTTTGAGTGATGATAGATTGGATCACTTGAAACAAAGATTAATAATCTTATGATCAAAGGGTTTTAGAAGAATGTTTAGAGAGAATTGGATCTGAAAATTTTTGTGCAAAAGGTGAGAAAAATTCCAGGTTTGAGGTGGTATTTATAAGGAAAAATTTCTGACCAAATCTGACAGGGGAGCGTGGTCGGTCCCCTTAATTGTGTGCCGGTCCTCTTAAAATTAAGGGGACTGCCCCTTATAATTAAGGGGGCCGCCCTACTGAAACGGCCAGATTTTCTGTCTTTTAGTGGGGAAAGTTTATTTGGTGAAAAACTAAATAATTTTGGTTAAAAGTTTGAAATCATATATTTAGTATGATTAAAACATTTTTCTTTATTACCAAAAGTGTTTTTCAAAAATATATAATATGTTTATATAATTAAATAAACTTTGTATTAGTTAATTAAATACCCCTATGATCATGAGATGTATTAAACACTTGTTTATCCATACCTTAAGTGATTGTTGAAGCATACTTGAGACGTTGAGATGTCGAGGCTTGTTGACGGAAGAATGCATAGAAGAATTGTGATCACAAGTAACTTAAGCACTTTACATTATATGTTGTAACTTACATCTTTGTCATCATCAAAACATGAAGAGGATGTTTAGATTAAATATCGTAATATTCATGCCAACAAGTATTTTAATATTTAACATATTTTTTATAATTTAAATATCTAATAAACCATTAATCATTAGACAAAATAAATTATACCGTCACAACCAGCATTTAATTATCTATCTATAGACGGACACTTTGATAAACTTTCAACAAACCATTTATTTTTCATTTTTTTCACGTTTTTCATATCTAAAAAAGCATTAAAAATCACATGTGATTAAACTCTAATTCGAATATTCTTATAATATTACATGTGATATTAGTGTTAAATTACATATGATAGTATCACATGTGATATTAGTGTTATATCACATATCATATATGACATATCATTTAACATTAATATCACATGTGATATTATTAGAATATTCATATTAGTGTTTAATCACGTATGATTTTTTTATGTAAATTTTAGTAACAAAAAAAAATTAAAAAAAATAACATAAAAAAGTGAAAAAAAAAAATTGTCGAAATTATATCAAAGTGCCTATTTAGAGAAAGATAATTAAATGCTCGTCGTAATAATACATTTTTTTCGCTTAAAGATTAACGGTTTGAAATATATTAATATTTGAAAAAAAAATGAAATGGGTTTTTTAAATTATTGAGATTAATCTCATTATTAAATTAAATAAAGATGGAGGGTGGAAATTGATCTCTTGGTAAGTAAACAAAGATTTGATATGTAAATGATCTTTAATCTTATCCAAATCTATATTTAATCTAATGAATGAGATTAATCCCAACAATTTTAAAAACCCACTTTTTTTTTCAAATATTAATATTATTCAAACTATTAATAGTTAAGCGAAGATATATATATATATATATATATATATATATATATATATATATATATATATATATATATATATATATATATACTATTACGACGAGCATTTAATTATCTTTCTATAGATAAACACTTTGATGTACTTTCGACAAAAAAATCATGCTTTCCACATTTTTTTTTTTTTTTACGTTTTTTCTTTTTTTTTTCGTTGCTGAAACTGGTATGAAAAAGTCACATGTGATTAAACATTAATTTGAATATTCTAATAATATCACATGTGATATTAGTAGTAAATCACATGTGTTATATCACATATGATATGTGATTTAACATTAAAATCACATGTGATATTATTAAATTATTCAAATTAGTGTTTAATCACATGCAATTTATCATGCTATTTCAGATACGAAGAAAAAAAAAAGATGAAAAACGTTAAAAAAAAGTGAAAAGAACGAAAAACAAAACGTTTGTCAAAAGTATATCAAAGTGCCCGTTTATAGATAGATAATTAAATTCTCGTCATGACGGTATAATTTGTTTTGTCTAATGATTAACGGTTTATGACTTATTTAAATTATAAAAGATATGTGAAATATTAACATATTTTTCATCTCAAATATTGATTTCATTTTAAATGGATGGTAGAGATGAGTCATTTGATATGTGATAAAAGTTTGGTATATAAAATAACTTTTATCCTTATACTTTTACATCACTTTTATTCATTTTTACTTTTGTAAGGGTATAAATGTTAAGAGAGTAAGACACTATAAATTAAAGTGTGCAAATAAATGTGTACAAGTGTGATAGTTTTGAGGTGCGTTAATATGATAAGAAAATACATATTTAAACAAACATCAATATCTATCTCAAAATATTAACATAGGTATCTTTTACTGTAAAATATAAGATGTTAAGAGCCTTAGACATCGTGACAAATTACCCTTTGACACAATCACATATCACTTGTTGTTAGCTTGTCACCACACCGCCTAAGCTTGTTGTCGTTCGACATTGGGTTGCTCGTCGCCTACATGACAAAGCAAATAATCGTTCTTGTTCATCATTTTTGTCAGACATTAAGGTTACACAACGTTTATATTTCATTTTATATTTGATTTTTTTTTAATTAATCTTAAATTTCACACGATAAATACTAACACATTTTTACAAATTTTACACAACCTTTCTTTCAAAACACTACATTATAATAACCAGTAAATATGAGTAATTCATCTTATTCCGGCGAAAGTGATCTTGATGAGATAGCGGAGCTGGAGATGATTCTGCAACAATATGAGTTTGAGCAATCGTTGCAACAACAAGAAACCGGAAGTTCACACCGCCGTAGATATATCCCCGGTGAACGTGATATTGCTGAAGCACATCTAATTGCCGACTATTTTGGTGATGGCCCAAAATATTTGGACACAAATTTTAGGCGTCGCTTTCGTATGAGCCGTAAACTATTTTTAAAAATAGTACAAGGTATTGAAACATATATTGAAACTCATCATCCTCTTCCAAAGAATTTCGATTTCTTTAGAGCCCGGCCTGATGCTACAGGTATAATGAGTTTTAGTGTGATTATGAAATGCACATCCGTCATACGCCAATTGGCGTACGACATGTCACCTGATGCATTAGATGAGTATTTACAAATAGAGGAACATTATGCACGCGATTGTCTAGATCATTTTACTATGTTCATAATCCAATTGTATACGTCTTATTTTTTAAGAAAACCATATATGAATGACATTCACAACTTATACAATGCACATAACGCGGTTCATAAGTTACCAAGAATGTTGGGAAGCATTGGTTGTATGCACCGGGAATGGAAAAAATGTCCGAAAGAATGACAAGGGAAATTTCACAGCCGTGATAAAAAAGTATCCAACTATAATGCTTGAAGCCGTTGCGTCATACGATTTGTAGATTTGGCATGCATTTTTTGGGGTAGCATGTGCGAATAACGATCTTACCGTTTTGAATAATTCTCCGTTATTCGACGACCTGCATGATGAAATCACCCCCGTGGTTCCGTTTGAAGTAAACGGTCGTACGTTTCAACAAGCGTATTATCTGGCTAACGAGATTTACCCAGATTTGTCATCTTTTGTCAAATCATTTATGGTCGCACATTCCGCCAAAAATGCTGTATTTAAAGAGAAACAAGAATATGCTCGAAATGACATTGAAAGAGCTTTTGGTGTCCTCCAAAGATGTTAGCATATTATTGCCTAACCGGCGCGTCAATTTACTGTGAACAAGTTACGGAATCATGTACACGTGCATCATATTGCATAACATGATTTTGAAAGATCAAAAAGTGCGATATCCGAAATGAGTGAGATATATATTTGTCCGCGAATAAATTTACAATAGGCATGGGTCAAGTGATGCGAAGTGCAATGAATGAAATCCAAAGAACTCCGTGATAAACACACACACGCAAGGCTTTAACGAAATTAATCGAGCATGTTTGGTCATGACATCTATGAGAATAATATCAACAACAGCAACAAAATAATTAGTTTCTTTATAATTTGATGTATTTCTTAAGTTTTGTATGTTTTCTCCCGTAACATTTTTTTCTTATCGTTATATTATGTTTCATGTCGTTTTTTAATATGTTGTATTTTAATTTATTTTTGTAAATGAATTTTAGTTTATGAATGTATTTTATGTTATTTGGAAAATTGAATAAGAAAATAAAATGGGAAGTGGTGAGACCCATAAATCCTTGTTGTGTTTAGTTGTGATAAGAAGGATTATAGAAGGTGTTGTGTTATGGTGATGTTGTACCCATAGAGCCTAAATGACAAGCCTATGCTTGTCATGACACATAAAGTTCTAAGAAAAGTCAAAGCGACTACAAGTCGCCTTGATAATGGTTAAAGTTTTATTTGTAAAATGATTGCCACGCTCTACAAAATTCATTAGACTAAGCATAGTAAGGACCTCCGAAGACCATCATTTTGACTGTCATATCAGCTTCTCTATTCAGCGACCTACATGCGACTTTTTTCCACAGTAAGGGCGACCTTCAAAATAACATTAAAAATTTCATTAATAATTAAAACATTATTTTTAAAAACAAAAAATTAAATTTCATTAATAATTAAAAAATTTCAAAATAATTCAAATAATATTAAAATATTACAATAATAATTAAAAACTTAAACTAATACTACATCCGTCCCAAAATATGTGTCCAATTTGACTTTTCAGAGTCAAACTGGTTCAACTTTGACTTTATTTATTTTTGCGGGTGTTATATAATACATGATGCAAAATATATGAATAGATTAGATTTTAATTATATTTTTCATTGGTATAAATTTACATCGAGTATTATATAACAAAAAAAATATTTAAGGTAAACGTTGAATCAGTTTGACTCTGAAATCAAACTGGACACTTTTTTGGGACTTAATGAGTAATAATCTAAGCCTAAGCGTGCCTTGATTGCATCCTTGATCTCCTGTAGCTTATGTTGTTAGATTAGGGACAAAGAGGGGTCGATTGCTGAATTATAGAACACGATGTCTTTCTCACGTTTCTTTTGTTCATAAAATTCAAGTTTTCGACATTCTAATTCAAGTTTTCCCTTTTCAACTCCGCTGCTTCTCGACACGCCACTTCTTGGATTTCCAACTCTTGTTTCTTCAACTCGAAATATTCGTCTGCTTGCGAGTTTTTTTAACCATTTTACCGACTGAGCTAAAGAATTTGTCAGCTATCGCATAAGTCCACGAAGACTTGGATTGATCGAAGGCAGATGATTTCTTCTAATTTTTCTTAGCTTGGTCATGAACTATTGGTCGCATTTATCGAGTCTCTTCCTAAGACTCACCTGCTTCTTCATTCATATTGAAACCACTCTTGGAGGTGGTTTCAGAAGTCTTTGGATTTCTTTCGACTTGTTTTAGGCTTCAGAAAATGAGGCAACTCAACTTCCTTCCAAGCTTGATGATCCTTCAAATGTTCCAGCATTGCTCCAATGTAAAGGCATGCTGGTGCAATTATACAAGAGATGACAATCAATAATTAATAACGAGGTTTCATTCAATTTAAGCAAACACTAATAAATCTATCCTAGCATGTTAAAGTGAAGAAAAGAAAAGCATATAATCAAACAAAACATAGACATATTGAATGATTAAAAAGAGATAAAGTGACTGATTGGCTCCAAATGGTCAACCTAATTGACCAGGGAATGGTCAACCAGGTCAAACAGCCTAGAGTCAATGCTCCGCGGAATATAGTGGTTTCCCCGGGTCGTTATGTCCCGACGAAGTGTGATGGTTATAAAACGGTTTCGTGATCGGGTGAATTTGGACAGGAAAAGGTTTGTGAGTGATCTGAACTAAGGAATCTACAATGAAATAGCTTAAATAAGCTATATGAACAAGACTGGAAAATTGGAAAAACCAGAAACGTTTAAAACCTAAAAACGCGTACGTTCACGTTTAAATAAAACGTAAACGTACAAAATAAAACGTGAAAACTGAAATCTGAAAACCCCCAGGGGGTGAAAATGACTTTTTTACAAACTAAAAGATAAAAGAAAATTTTTAGAAAAAGAAAATTAATTTTAACAATAATTAATTATTTAATATTAATTAATTACTAATTATTACTAATTATTAGTATTTAAGTAACTTAAATACAATACAATATTATTTAAATACTAGAAAAATGAAAATAAAATTTCTAAAATTATAAAATAACTAAAAACTAATTTTAAAATTAAAAATAAGTATTTTTGTCTTTTTGTGCTTTTTCTATTAATTAATTACTAATTAAACATTAATTACCTAATTAAACTATTTAAATTATAAAAAATAGCAAATGAACAATAAAAATTCTAGAAAAATTCCTAAAATTATATTATGTTATATAAAAGCTAGGAAAAATATAAAAACTAGGTTTTACTTAATAAAAACTAATTATGCTATTTAAAACTTAATTATTGATTAATTATTAATAAAACTAAGATTAATTCTAATAAATACTAAATGACAAAATAAAAATCTGAGAAAATTACTATAAATACTTTAATATAAGAGGAATTTAAGAAAAATATAAAATAGCTAAGTACTTAATAAAAATTTAAAAATGAAAATTAAAATTAAATTACATTAAATAGAAACTATCACTTAATATTAAATTGTTTTTTCTTGATTTTTATTTTACAAACCTATTTTATAACTAAAAACTAACAACTTTTGTGAAAATAAGTTTTTTACAACTTAAAAATAAGCAAAGTAGAAGCTAAAAGGAGTGACAGTTGACCAAAGTTGACCAAGAAGGAAAATAAGCTCAAATGAGATCAAGTGGGACCCACTATGATTGAATCTGATCTAAATAAGTTAAATGAACATGTTTAGACAAGAAAAAGCACAAGGAGTCCACAGAATAAGCCAATAAGCTTCAATAAGCACTCCACTTCTTGTTTGGAAACTGAAAAAGGGGACAAACTTTAAGGGCTAAATCAGGTGGGGTCCACTTACCCTCAGGTCAAACCAAGGGTCAAAGTTAGAAGTCTGGTAGGAGGGGGAATGAAAAGAACAAAAATGGTGGCATGTGGAACACTGAGGTGATCAGAAACCACCACCAAAGTGGTGGTGGTAGGGTGGTAACCTGCTGATGCAGGGCAAGGTCTCCCCTGCAGCCCACTTTGGATGAAGGTGGGGACCCACAGAAAAATCCTAAAAATCTAGTAACTATGGGATCTTGTAGTAGAGGTGGGGGGTTACAAATCCTAAAAAGCTCATGGTCTAAAACCTCTTACAAAAATCCACAAAAATCTAGCTAGATTTGAGAAAAACTGAAACATGCAAATTTGACTTTTGATCAAAACTACTTATGTTGACTTATTTGAACTTTGGCTGATCACAAATGATTTAAAAAGCTATATTAAGCTAAACTAAGGACAAATTATACTAAAACTCACAATTATGCAATGATATGGTGGTTTTTGGATCTCAAATCCCCAACAGTGGACTGTTGGGGGGGGGGGTACTTTAATTTTTTGACTTTTTCTATGCAATTGACTAAGAAGAGTGTTGATTCAAGTCACTTACTGCCTAAGTGATAAGTCTAAGAAGGATTGAACCATAAACAATTACCACAACAAGATGCAAACAGTTATGCCAAACACTCCCTTATGGTGAACTGTTTTGATGATTCAAAGCATATGCTTAATTTAGACCTAAAAATTGATGCACACAGTAAAGTAAGGATGCAATGAACCTAATAAATCACAAATATTCTAGGCTAGAACATAATTGAACATTATCATATGAAATGCTAAGGAATGGCAGTTAAGTAAACAAATGAGCAAAATGAAATTTATTTGAACAAACACTAGCTTAAAACAAAGTTATAACCACAGAACAACATCAAGTAAACACCAATGATTAAAATTGAGAACCAACAAACATAGCTACAGTAACAAGTATGAAGTAGAAACAGGATCTTACAAGTGATATAATGATATTTAAACCAAAAACTGAGTACCCCTCTTTCCTAACACCTCCCTTGAGGTACTAACCCCCTGCAAATCTACAATCCACCATGTTTCTTGCTTCAAATTTCCATAAACACTGAATTTTTATTTTTCTCTGTTTATTTTTTTATTTTTTTGTATTTTTGAAATTTTGAACAACACTTGTTAAAATTGCTTAGGAAACTTATAAAAACCCATAAACAACCCATATAAGTATATATGAGTAAGAAACAACAACTATCCACAGCACAAGATTAAAATGAGAATTTTAGCTTAACATAGGAAAAACTGAATTTACACAGAACTTGGATCATTGATCAAATTAACTTTGAATTACATTAATATAACTGAGAATACACTGGATTTAAACTAAATTTTATAACAAACAAGGAAATTACATAAAAACGATTTTGCTAAACTACATTAAAACTAAAATTAACTACTGACTGGTCCTTTGCTTCTTTTTCTTGACTTATATGGGACCTGGAGTGTCTCTCTGACTTTCCCACATCAATCCTAGCCATTGGATGAAGTTGTTTGATCCAAGCAGTTAAATTGGTTTTTTGGCGGGAACAAAGAATTTGGCAGTTAGGGGTTTGAGTGTGGGTTTCTTGAAACAATTAATGTTTCTTGGAAGGTTGTGGTTTGGAAGGGGGGACAAGGTGTGGGAGTGATGTGCTGGAGGAAGGGGGAGGTGACTTGTGCAGGGGAGTAGCAGGGCAAGTGGTGAGGGAGGTGGAGATGGTTTGACCGTTTGACTGGGGGTGGTTTATATTAAAAACGGGGGAGTGGTATTAGTGGTGGTGGTATGGTTTTCATGATTGGGCCAAGGGGTGGATGTGGGCTGGATTGGGGATATAAGGTGGATCAGTTTTTGGTGGTAAGGGTGATGGGTGGTATTAATATTAAGGGTCCGTTTGTTTTGTATTTAACAAGGACCAATTTTTGTAATTTTGCACAAGTGAGGGACATGTAATGGCATGATTCAAAAGTTATCATAAAAACCATTTTTTTACCACATGTAAGTAATAGAAAGACCAAAATTACAAATTTCCAAAATTTGAAACCCCAAGGACCAAAATTGCAAAATGTGAAAGTTTAGGGGTCATTTTTGTCAAACAGTGAAAAACTTTTATCCAAGGACCAAATTTGAACATTTTTGAACTTCCAAGTACTAAAAATGATTTTTCATCCAAAAATATCCCACCAGGGACCAAATCTGTCAATTACTGAAACTCTAGGGACCAAAATGCAAATTTCCAAAACTTTTCCAATTTTTCACCAAAGGACAAAATATGACAACATATGATTGTGAAAGGACCTTTGGTGATAATTTTCCATATTTTGTATTTCCAGGGACTAGTTTTGTATTTTATGAAAGTTGAGGGACTGAAACTGCCAATTTTGCAAACTTTGTACGTTTTTCATCTGTTTCTACTCATTTTGCATCTAAAACATATAAAACACAATTTTGAAATATTTTCAGTATTTTGATGCATTTCCGAGTGTTTTTGTATGTTTTGTAGTTCAGATTTGACCAAAAATGATGAGTGTTTGAGCACTCATCAGTAACTTCAATGAAACATGAGTTTTTGGGGCTGTAAAAGCCTTACAAAACTGTAAAATTCGTCGAGGTTTGCCTCTCCAAAGTGTTACACGAATAAAGGAAAACATACAAAAATATAAATAGTTTTACAATCGTGACGACGTCACATTATGGGTAGTGACGCCGTCAGCCCGCCGTCATTAGGGTTTCGTCTGTTGCTAAATCGCCATTGTGACGTCGTCGCTCTATGACTGTGACGCCGTCATGGACTATGCAAATGTAGTGACGCCGTCATGGACTGTTCAAAGGTAGTGACGCCGTCAGCTTATAATTCTTTACAAAAAGTCTGAGCCGTCTTGTGTAAATTTCAATCTGAATCATGGTCTTTAAATGCAAGTGGCAGCGTTACTTGTAAAGTGTGACGCCGCCTGGTTCCCTTTTTCAAACAAATTTGTGATAAGGAAATATTTGTTACGCTTTTAGGGGGTCATTTAAGTCTTAAATCGTGATATTATGGTCAAATATTACCTCAAATCGTTCCTTTTGTCATTTTAGGTACTTTGGACGAGAATTCTAAAAAATGGAGCATTTTTGACGTTTTTGGAGTTATAAGTGAAGAAAACAAAAAAGTCAAGAAACCATGCTGGAAACAGTACCTGACGGCGTCAGAAGTCACATGGTGACGCCGTCATTTGATGAATCAAGAGGAGGATAACTATTTACACTTGACGCGCCAGAGAAGAATTTGATGATTACAACGTGACGGCGTCACGTTATATTTCAAGTAGGTCGTCATATGTTACCACAAAGAGAGACGGCCCAAAAGACAACAACAAGAGACGACGTCAAGATGATTAATTTGGAGGCAAAAAACCCTAATGACGGTGACCTGACGGCGTCAGGATCCAAAAGCTGACGCCGTCACCCTTGTATATCTATATATAATTTTGGATTTTTCATTCATTAGGGTGGAACTTTTGTGCAACAAACCCTAGCTGAATTTTACAGCTATTGTAAGGGTTTCATACCCACCTTTCATCCATGTTCAATTAAAGATAAGTTAATCTTTTAATCATTCAATATGTCTATGTGTTCTTTGATTATGTTTTATGCTTGTCTTTCTTTTAACATGCTAGCTTAGGTTTTTTGGTGTTTGCTTCGATCTAATAAAACCTAGCTATCAATTATTGATTGTTGGTTTGTTTGATTGTATTGGGTGATTGATTTCGTGTTAGGCTCAAGAAAACTGGTCGAACTCCTATATGGTAACTGGCTTGAACGTCTTGAGAAGCGTATTCGGCTGTGTACACCGATGTTATTGATTGTTTTTAATGCATAATTGACTATTAAGGAGGCCATGATAGGATACTAAATGTGTCATCATAGGAAGAGATTGAAGCTTATAGAGTTGGGGAAGGACGTGCACGCCCCCACGACCGGTATTAAAGAAAACAACCCTTCATCAAAACAATTATAACAAACCAATTAATTAATAAGAGATAGCTAGGGAGTAGTGAAATCTAAGTAAATACATTTTCTCATCATAAGAAGTCTACCACTTTTACTTTTCTTGTTAGTTAATTTTATTTGCAATAGGAGTTATTTTGAGTTAGTTGACTAGCAACTAATTCCGCCCACTCTTCCAATACCCGAGATATTTTACTTGCATTCATAAAAATATAAAAATACAAAAAGAATCATCCCTCACCTTTATACCTAGTTTACATAGCTTTCAATCCTAACGACACTATTCCCCTAGAGAACGATCAATCCCCCGGTACTTGCCACTCACTATACTACATCGGTCAGGTACACTGCCTGGTAGGGATTGCAAGCTTCTCAAGATCCCTTGAGAAGTAAAACCTTTTGCAAGGTTGCAAAACTATGCATCAAGTTTTTGGCGCCGTTGCCAGGGAATAGTTATTGTTTAGATTGAATTTTATTTTTATTTGGTTTACTCATTAGATTCCTATCTAGTGAGATTTTTTATTTTTTTATTAGGTTTTCTTTAGTCTATCTTTTTCTTCATTTCTTTGTTCTTAACCATTACCATCCGCCATTATGTAAGGTGGTAATATCTTTGATCCAACCAACCCACCACAACCAAACCAGCCACCTAGAGCACGCACTTTAGGAGAATACTCCTGACCTAGCCACCAAGGCTATCGAAACACCATTGAGCTCACCTAAGGAGCCAATGTGTCTCCCTTATGATCTGACACCATCTAGTTGGTGCAAAGCGGATGTGCATTCCATGTACTTCATTCCGAAGATCCAAATCAACATCTCAAGGATTTCCTCAAAATCGTAGATTTCATAGACCTTGATGTTGACACTCGAGAGATGACCCGATTGCATCTCTTCCAATTCTTTGTACGTGACCAAGCTAGTCAATGACTTGAGCGTTTACCCGCGTGATCCATCACCTCTTGGGATGATCTCACCTCTCGTTTCTTTGCTCAATTTTTCCCGCTAGGGAGAACCACCAAGTTAAGGAATGACATCTTGATGTTCCAACAACATCCAGAGGAAACCCTTTACGAAGCTTGGACTCGTTTCAAGGACTTACTCCAAAGAGTCCCTCACCATGGCATTGATCTTTGGATTCAAGTCTAAATCTTCTATGATCATGTCAATCAATCCACAAGGCAAACCATTGACCAGGCGGATGGTGGTAAGCTACGTGACAATAATGCTGAAGAATCATAGGGAATCATAGAAGATCTTGCTCTTTATGACAACGAATATTGGAAAGATCCCCGTGACTTGAACAAAATGGTCAAGGCAATATCTTTGCCTTTGAATAATTCAAGCATTCCCGACCGTAGGATCATGGAACTTGAGGACCAAGTCAAGTTTCTCATGAAATCCTACGAGGCTCCTAAACCTTCAAGACAAGTGAACAAAATCACTTCTTCATGTGAATATTGTAGGAGTCCCCACGGCACTCGTTATTGCACGAAACTCCCCGAACAAGCTTTTGCGGACTTCGCATCTTCGCGTACTGACGGAGCGGGAGACAAGTGGTACACTTTCAAGCCCGAGCCAAACACTTACGGTGATTCATACAACCCCTCTGGGAAAATCACCCAAACTTTAGGTGGAAACAAAACCAAAAATGATAAGGTGAAAAGTGTACCACTTTTAGGGGGTCATTTAAGCCCAAAGTCGAGATTATTTGATCAAGTATTACCCTAAATCGTTCCTTTTGTCATTTTAGGTACTTTGTGGAAGAAATTTGGAAAAGGAAGCATTTTGGACATTTTTGGAGCGAAAAAGTGAAGAAAACGACAAAGTCTTCAAATAAAGCTGAGAACAGTGCTTGACGGCGTCACGCTTTGGAGGTGACGGCATCACGTAAGTATAACGAGACGCGCCAGAATGTTTTTGGACTTTAACACGTGACGGCGTCACCAAGGCCATCACGTGTAATTTAATCTTGACGACTATGAGAAGAATAATACGTGATGG
Organism: Artemisia argyi; assembly: GCA_030686995.1. Lineage (NCBI taxonomy): Eukaryota > Viridiplantae > Streptophyta > Magnoliopsida > Asterales > Asteraceae > Artemisia > Artemisia argyi. The sequence goes on along the minus strand of CM060679.1, from coordinate 64,886,373 downwards.
CTTCAGATCTGGATCTAGGCAATACGAGAGTTTCTTTGGCGGCGAGTTGACGGTGTCAGGATTTACACGTGACGCCGTCAGACCCAAAAATCTATATATAGGTTTCTATTTTTCATTTGTTAAGAGAGGAGAACTTTGGGATAGTTTTGGAGAAACCCTAGCATGAATTTTACCATACTTTTAAGGGTTCCAAACCCTTGTTTCATCCATGTTTGATTGAAGATAAGTTTTCCAATAATTATTCAATATGTCTATGTGTTGTTTGATTCTATCTTATGCTTGTCTTTACTTTAACATGCTAGGCTAGGTTTTCTTTGTGTTTGCTTAGATGTAATGAAACCTAGTTATTGATTATTGGTTGGTTGTTTGTTTATAATTGTTGTGGACGAATGATATCTATGTTAGGCTTAAGAAAACTGGCAGACTTCCAATTGGTAACATGCTTGAGCGTCTTAAGAAACATGAATTGGATGTGTACTACGATTAATTGGTTGTATTTAATGCACGAGTAACTACTAAGGAGGCCATGTTAGGAGCTAGTAGTCAGCTCGACATAGGAAGAGGTAGGAGGTTATAGAGTTAGAGAAGATCATACACGGCCCTACGAATGGTGTTAAGGAATATAACCCGTCATCCATGCAATTGTAACAAACTAATCAACTAGTAAAAGATATCTAGGGAGTAGTGAAATCTAATTAAACACATTTCTCTTATTATTGTTTTTCCCCACATTTACTTTCGTATCATTTTATTTTATTTTTATTGCATTTTAAGTTATTTGGTTAGTTGACTAACAACTAATTCCGCCCATTCTTCCAAAACCCGAGATTTTTACTTGCTTTCCATAAAATATAAAAATACAAAAAGAATCATCCATCACCTCTAGACCTAGTTTAATTAAGTTTTAACCCTAGCGAACACTATTCTTTGAGTTGAACGATCAATTCCCCGGTACTTGCCACTACACTATACTACATTGGTCAGGTACACTGCCTGGTGGGAATTTAAAGCTTCTCAAAATCCCTTGAGAGGTAAAACCTTTTTCAAGGTTGCAAAACCACGCATCAAGTTTTTGGCGCCACAGCCCGGGGAATAGTTATTGTCTAGGTTGAAATTTCTTTTTACTAGGTCCACTTGCTAGATTGCTTTCTAGTAAGATTTTTATTTTTATTTTTATAGGTCTTCTTTAGTCTTTTTCTTTGTTCCTTTGTTCGTAACTATTACCATTCGCCATCATGGAAGGTGGTAATCTCTTTGACCCCATCAACCCACCACAACAAAACCACCCAGAAAACCCACCACAACCAAAGCAACCTCCTAGACCCTGAACTTTAGGAGAGTACTCCCATCCTAGCAACCAGGGCTATCGAAACACCATTGAGCTCACTCAAGGAGCCAATGTGTCTCACTTGCGATCCGACACCATCCGTTTGGTGCAAAGCGGATGTGCATTCCATGGACTTTGTTCCGAAGATCCTAATCAACATCTCAAGGATTTCCTAAAAACCGTAGATTCCATAGACCTTGATGTTGAAAATTGAGAGACAACCCGATTGCTTCTCTTCCAATTCTCTTTACGTGACCAAGCTAGTCAATGGCTTGAGCATTTACCCGCGGGATCCATCACCTCTTGGGATGATCTCACCACTCATTTCCTTGCTTAATTTTTCCCACCGGGGAGAACTACCAAGCTAAGAAATGATATCTTGATGTTCCAACAACGTCAAGGTGAAACTCTCTATGAAGCATGGACTCGTTTCAAGGATTTACTCCAAAAAGTCCCTCATCATGGCATAGATCTTTGGCTCCAAGTCTAAATTTTCTATGACCACATCAATCTCTCTATGAGGTAAACCATTGACTAAGCGGCCGGTGGCAAGCTGCATGATCGAAGTACGGAAGAATCATGGGAACTCATAGAAGATCTTACTCTCTATGACAACGAAAGTTGGAATGATCCCCGTGATTTAAACAAAATGGACAAGGCAATATTTTTCCTTCGAACAATTCAAGCACTCCCGACCGTAGGATTATGGAACTTGAAGACCAATTCAAGTTTCTCATGAAATCATACGAAGCTCCTAAACCTTCAAGCCAAGTGAACAAAATCACTTCTTCATGTGAATATTGTAGGTGTCCCCACGGCACTCGTTATTGCATGAAACTCCCCGAACAAGCTTTTGCGGACTACGCATCTTCGCGTACCGACGGATCGGGAGACAAGTGGTACACTTTCAAGCCCGAGCCAAACACTTACGGTGATTCATATAACCTCTCTGGGAAAAATCACCCAAACTTTAGGTGGAAACAAAACCAAAACTGATAAGGCAAAAAGTGTACCGCTTTTAGGGGGTCATTTAAGCCTAAAGTCGAGATTATTTGATCAATTACTACCCTAAATCGTTCCATTTGTCATTTAAGGTACTTTGGAGAAGAAATCTGGAAAAGGAAGCGTTTTGGACGTTTTTGGAGCGAAAAAGTGAAGAAAACGACAAAGTCTCCAAATAAAGTTGGGAACAGTGCTTGACGGCGTCACACTTTGGAGGTGACGGCGTCACGTTATGGCAAAGAGGAGGATAAAAAGTAAAACGAGACGCGCAAGAATTTTTTTGAACTTTAACACGTGACGGCGTCACCAAGGCCGTCACGTGTAATTTAATCTTGACAGCCATGAGAAGAATAATACATAACGGCAACAGATCTGGATCTAGGCAATATGAGAGTTTCTTTGGCGGCGAGTTGACGGTGTCAGGATTTACACGTGATGCCGTCAGACCCAAAAATCTATATATAGGTTTCTATTTTTCATTTTTTAAGAGAGGAGAACTTTGGGATAGTTTTGGAGAAACCCTAGCACGAATTTTAACTTACTTTTAAGGGTTCCAAACCCTTGTTTCATCCATGTTTTATTGAAGATAAGTTTTCCAATAATCATTCAATATGTCTATGTGTTGTTTGATTCTATCTTATGCTTGTCTTTACTTTAACATGCTAGGCTAGGTTTTCTTTGTGTTTGCTTAGATGTAATGAAACCTACTTATTGATTATTGGTTGGTTGTTTGTTTATAATTGTTGTGTACGAATGATATCTTTGTTAGGCTTAAGAAAACTGGCAGACTTCCAATTGTAAACATGCTTGAACGTCTTACGAAACATGAATTGGATGTGTACTACGATTAATTGGTTGTATTTAATGCATGAGTAACTACTAAGGAGGCCATGTTAGGAGCTAGTAGTCGGCTCGACATAGGAAGAGGTAGGAGGTTATAGAGTTAGAGAAGATCGTACACGGCCCTACGAATGGTATTAAGGAATATAACACGTCATCCATGCAATTGTAATAAACTAATCAACTAGTAGAAGATATCTAGGGAGTAGTGAAATCTAAGTAAACACATTTCTCTTATTATTGTTTTTCCCCACATTTACTTTCGTGTCATTTTATTTTATTTTTATTGCATTAGTAATTATTTGGTTTGTTGACTAGCAACTAATTCCGCCCATTCTTCCCAAACCTGAGATTTTTACTTGCTTTCCATAAATATAAAAATACAAAAAGAATCATCCATCACCTCTAGACCTAGTTTAATTAAGTTTTAACCCTTGCGAACACTATTCTTTGAGTTGAACGATCAATCCCCAGGTACTTGCCACTACACTATACTACATTGGTTAGGTACACTGCCTGGTGGGAATTTAAAGCTTCTCAAGATCCTTTGAGAGGTAAAACCTTTTGCAAGGTTGCCAAACCACGCATTAAGTTTTTGGCGCCGCAGCTCGGGGAATAGTTATTGTCTAGGTTGAAATTTCTTTTTACTAGGTCTACTTGCTAGATTCCTTTCTAGTAAGATTTTTATTTTTATTTTTATAGGTCTTCTTTAGTCTATCTTTTTCTTTGTTCCTTTGTTCGTAACTATTACCATTCGCCATCATGGAAGGTGGTAATCTCTTTGACCCCATCAACCCACCACAACAAAACCACCCACAAAACCCACCACAACCAAACCAACCTCCTAGACCTCGAACTATAGGAGAGTACTCCCATCCTAGCCACCAAGGCTATCGAAACACCATTGAGCTCACTCAAGGAGCCAATGTGTCTCACTTGCGATCCGACACCATCCGTTTGGTGCGAAGCGGATGTGCATTCCATGGACTTCATTCCGAAGATCCTAATCAACATCTTAAGGATTTCCTAAAAACCGTAGATTCCATAGACCTTGATGTTGAAAATTGAGAGACAACCCGATTGCGTCTCTTCCAATTCTCTCTACGTGACCAAGCTAGTCAATGGCTTGAGCGTTTATCCGCGGGATCCATCACCTCTTGGGATGATCTCACCACTCGTTTCATTGCTCAATTTTTCCCACCGGGGAGAACTACCAAGATAAGAAATGATATCTTGATGTTCCAACAACGTCAAGGTGAAACTCTCTATGAAGCATGGACTCGTTTCAAGGATTTACTCCAAAAAATCCCTCATCATGGCATAGATCTTTGGCTCCAAGTCTAAATTTTCTATGACCACATCAATCTCTCCATGAGGTAAACCGTTGACCAAGCGGCCGGTGGCAAGCTGCATGATCGAAGTGCGGAAGAATCATGGGAACTCATAGAAGATCTTGCTCCCTATGACAACGAAAGTTGGAATGATCCCCGTGATTTAAAAAAATGGTCAAAGCAATATCTTTGCCTTCGAACAATTCAAGCACTCCCGACCGTAGGATCATGGAACTTGAAGACCAAGTCAAGTTTCTCATGAAATCCTACAAAGCTCCTAAACCTTCAAGCCAAGTGAACAAAATTACTTCTTCATTCGAATATTGTAGGAGTCCCCACGTCACTCGTTATTGCATGAAACTCCCGGAACAAGCTTTTGCGGACTACGCATCTTTGCGTACCGACGGAGCGGGAGACAAGTGGTACACTTTCAAGCCCGAGCCAAACACTTATGGTGATTCATACAACCCCTCTGTGAAAAATCACCCAAACTTTAGGTGGAAACAAAACCAAAACTGATAAGGCAAAAAGTGTACCGCTTTTAGGGGGTCATTTAAGCCCAAATTCGAGATTATTTGATCAATTATTACCCTAAATCGTTCCTTTTGTCATTTTAGGTACTTTGGAGAAGAAATCTGGAAAAGGAAGCATTTTGGACGTTTTTGGAGAGAAAAGTGAAGAAAACGACAAAGTCTCCAATTAAAGATGGGAATAGTGCTTGACGGCGTCACGCATTGGAGGTGACGGCGTCACGTTATAGCAACGAGGTGGATAAAAAGTATAACGAGACCCTCCAGAATGTTTTTGGACTTTAACACGTGACGGTGTCACCAAGGCCGTCACGTGTAATTTAATCTTGACGACTATGAGAAGAATAATACATGAAGGCATCAGATCTGGATCTAGGCAATACGAGAGTTTCTTTGGTGGCGAGTTGACAATGTCAGGATTTACACGTAACGCCGTCAGACCCAAAAATCTATATATAGGTTTCTATTATTCATTTGTTAAGAAAGGCGAACTTTGGGATAGTTTTGGAGAAACCCTAGCACGAATTTAACCTAACTTTTAAGGGTTCCAAACCCTTGTTTCATCCATGTTTGATTGAAGATAAGTTTTCCAATAATCATTCAATATGTCTATGTGTTGTTTGATTCTATCTTATGCTTGTCTTTACTTTAACATGCTAGGCTAGGTTTTCTTTGTGTTTGCTTAGATGTAATGAAGCCTAGTTATTGATTATTGGTTGGTTGTTTGTTTATAATTGTTGTGGACGAATGATATCTACGTTAGGCTTAAGAAAACTGGCAGACTTCTAATTGGTAACATGCTTGAACGTCTTAAGAAACATGAATTGGATGTGTACTACGATTAATTGGTTGTATTTAATGCATGAGTAACTACTAAGGAGGCCATGTTAGGAGCTAGTAGTCGGCTCGACATAGGAAGAGGTAGGAGGTTATAGAGTTAGAGAAGATCGAACACGGCCCAACGAATGTTATTAAGGAATATAACCCGTCATCCATGCAATTGTAACAAACTAATCAACTAGTAAAAGATATCTAGGGAGTAGTGAAACTAAGTAAACACATTTCTCTTATTATTGTTTTTCCCCACATTTACTTTCGTGTCATTTTATTTTATTTTTATTGCATTTGTAGTTATTTGGTTAGTTGACTAGCAACTAATTCCGCCCATTCTTCCCAAACCCAAGATTTTTACTTGCTTTCCATAAAATATAAAAATACAAAAAGAATCATCCATCACCTCTAGACCTAGTTTAATTAATTTTTAACCCTAGCGAACACTATTCTTTAATTTGAACGATCAATCCCCCGGTACTTGCCACTACAATATACTACATTGGTCAGGTACACTACCTGGTGGGAATTTAAAGCTTCTAAAGATCCCTTGAGAGGTAAAACCTTTTGCAAGGTTGCAAAACCACGCATCAAGTTTTTGGCGCCGCAGCCCGGGGAATAGTTATTGTCTAGGTTGAAATTTCTTTTTACTAGGTCTACTTGCTAGATTCCTTTCTAGTAAGATTTTTATTTTTATTTTTATAGGTCTTCTTTAGTCTATCTTTTTCTTTGTTCCTTTGTTCGTAACTATTATCATTTGCCATCATGGAAGGTGGTAATATCTTTGACCCCATCAACCCACCACAACAAAACCGCCCACAAAACCTACCACAACCAAACCAACCTCCTAGACCCCGAACTTTAGGAGAGTAATCCCATCCTAGCCACCAAGGCTATCGAAATGCCATTGAGCTCAATCAAGTAGCCAATGTGTCTCACTTGCGATCCGACATCATCCGTTTGGTGCAAAGCGGATGTGCATTCTATGGACTTTGTTCCAAAGATCCTAATCAACATCTCAAGGATTTCCTAAAAACCGTAGATTCCATAGACCTTGATGTTGAAAATCGAGAGACAACCCGATTGCTTCTCTTCCAATTCTCTCTACGTGACCAAGCTAGTCAATGGCTTGAGCGTTTACCCGCGGGATCCATCACCTCTTGGGATGATCTTACCACTCGTTCCCTTGCTTAATTTTCCCATCGGGGAGAACTACCAAGCTAAGAAATGATATCTTGATGTTCCAAAAACGTCATGGTGAAACTCTCTATGAAGCATGGACTCGTTTCAAGGACTTACTCCAAAAAGTCCCTCATCATGGCATAGATCTTTGGCTCCAAGTCTAAATTTTCTATGACCACATCAATATCTACATGAGGCAAACCATTGACCAAGCGACCGGTGGCAAGTTGCGTGATCAAAATGCGGAAGAATCATGGGAACTCATAGAAGATCTTGCTCTCTAGGACAACGAAAGTTGGAATGATCCTCGAGATTTAAACAAAACGGTCAAGGCAATATCTTTGCCTTCGAACAATTCAAGCACTCCCGACCGTAGGATCATGGAACTTGAAGACCAAGTCAAGTTTCTCATGAAATACTACGAAGCTCCCAAACCTTCAATCCAAGTGAACAAAATCACTTCTTTATGCGAATTATGTAGTGGTCCCCACGACACTCGTGATTGCATGGAACTCCTCGAACAAGCTTTTGCGGATTACGCATCCTCGCATTCTGACGGAGCGGGAGATAAGTGGTACACTTTTAAACCTGAGCCAAACCCTTACGGTGATTCATATAACCCCTCTTAGAAGAATCACCCAAACTTTAGGTGGAAACAAAGCCAAAACGTACCCCAAAACAATTCTTCTAATCCACCTAATCGTTATCAATCAAGCGGTCCACCTTCTAACCGTACTCTCAACAAAAATCCTTCCAACAACTATGGTAGTACCAATAATCTTGAAGGATTGATGTCCAAATTTATGGCATCTCAAGAAGCTCATATAGCTAAGTTTGAATCAGAATTCAATCAACAACAAGCGGAGATGACCAATAAAATCGACAACTTGTTGAAAGCCCTCAACAACCAAGTGCTAACTACACCAAGGAAGGACACTAGGGACACTAGTAGCGGAACCCAAATTAAAGACCCCTCATCATCCAAACACGTCCACTTTGTCAACATAGTCACTATTAAGCCAGTCGATAATAATAGGGAACAAAGTGATAAGGATAAGGATAAAAAGGAAGAGAAGGCAGAAGAAATAGAAAATGTAGGGGACTACTTCGATAGGTTACATACCAAGGAAGAATGGGAATACCATAAGGATTTATTCGATGACCCAGAAACACCATACGTCCTTGGTTCACCAATCATCAAAGCGGGTGATCCCTCTAATATCAACATACCATGCAACATTGGGCATGTGCATGTATGGAAAGCCTACATCGATCTTAGATCTCCCATAAAGTTTATGACTAGGACCCATTACAATTGGGTAATGAAGAAGAACCTAGGACCTAGGATGATTCCCAACATGGGTTGGAAAAGTAACTTTGTGGGAAGAGTAAAATGATTGCACGTCTTTGTAGGAAACTTCACTTACATTACCGAATTTGTGATTGTAGAAGATATTCGTCCGGTAATAGATGGTTGCCTAAGTCAAGTAGTGTTCGAAAAGCCGTTTGTTGAGACCTCTAAGATGAATTATGACCCATCTCTAGGGATAGTTAGGTTCAAGGATGAGAACGATGAGATAGCTTACCAAATGCCTTATAAGATTGAACAATTCCATGTTTTATCAAACATCGAAAAGGAACACAAGCAAGCGGTCTACTATAGGAATGATGAGGATAGACGTAGAGGAGTAGACCATGTTATGAATACAATATTTGGTTTCTACAAGGAATGCTTGCAACTAGGTCTGGAATATAAAACCAAGATTGAAGATGACCTAGAGAATGTGACTAACGATGAAGTCACGTAATAGCCCGTGACCTTGAGTCTAGCTACAAGACTCGTAAATAAAGAAAAGCGCTTCTTGGGAGGCAACCCAAGCTTTATTTGTTTGTTTGTTTGTTTGATTTTATTTGTTTCCATATGCGTGTTTTATTTTTATTGTTTGTGGCTCATGTTTCAGATTAAATTGTGAAAATGCTTTACCTTATTGTTTTACTTCATCTTAACTTCATATAAAGGTATTTCGCAAAAGATAAGTGTAAGGGAAATCTAAATTTGTTTATAAGAACGAGCTTGAACATGAATCACAACAATATTAAACGAACGTGCATATTAGTATTTGTTTGAGTCAAATGCTTGTATCGAGTCATAATGATGTTTTGCAGGAATTCCAGGAATTAAGGCATGAGTTTTTCCAGAAATTTTCCAGAAACTTAACATAAGATTTCTGTCAAAGCATTCTGAAGGCGTCAGGTGTAAAATTCTGAAAAATTTTGCAAGTTTTGTTTTTCTGCCGGAGTCTAAAAGTTTTTGTTAATTCTTTAGTTTTATAAACTCCAGGAAATCTGCAAACATTCATTCCACAAGCATTATATCTTAATATATATATATATATATATATATATATATATATATATATATATATATATATATATATATATAGATTGCCGCCGATTTTACGCGAGGTTTGCCATGATTGTTTTCTTAGGTTTAACAGGTTATATTGGACAAGAAGATGATTTATATTTCTGGATATATATATATATATATATATATATATATATATATATATATAGATTGCCGTCGATTTTACGCGAGGTTTGCCATGATTGTTTTCTCAGGTTTAACAGGTTATATTGGACAAGAAGATGATTTATATTTCTGGAGGGAAGCTTTTGATTCATGGAATTTCACCCTCGCAAGAGATTTTACCTCTCAAGGGATCTTGAGAAGCTTGCAATCCCCACCAGGCAGTGTACCTGACCGTTGTAGTATAGAATAGTGACAAGTACCGGGGGATTGATCGTTCAACTCAAAAAATAGTGTTCGCTAGGGTTAAAACTCAATTAAACTATGTCTAGAGGTGAGGGATGATTCTTTTTGTATTTTTATATTTTAAATGAAAGCAAGTAAAATCTCGGTTTTGGAAGGAGTGGGCAGAATTAGTTGCTTATCAACTAACCCAAATAACTAAAGATGAAATCAAAATAAAATAAACTAAACTTAAACTAAATTATGGAGAAAACAATAATGAGAGAAAATGTGTTTACTTAGACTTCACTACTCCCTAGCTATCTTTTACTGGTTGATTAGTTTGTTACAATTGCATGGATGACGGGTTATATTCCTTAATACCATTCGTAGGGCCATGTACGATCTTCCCTAACTCTATAAGCTTCTACCTCTTCCTATGTCGTGCCGACTACTAGCTCCTAACATGGCCTCATTAGTAGTTACCTATGCATTAAATACAACCAGTATATCGTAGTACACCTCCGATCATGTTTCTTAAGACGTTCAAGTAAGTTACCAATTGGAAGTTTGCTAATTTTCTTAAGCCTAACATCGAATTCATTCATCCACAACAATTATAAACAAACAACCAACCCATAATCAATATCTAAGTTTCATTACATCTAAGCAAACACAAAGAAAACCTAGCCTAGCATGTTAAAGAGAAGACAAGCGTAAGATATAATCAAACAACACATAGACATAATGAATGATTTGATGAAAGACTTATCTTCAATTAAGCATGGATGAAACAAGGGTTTGAAACCTTTAAAATATCAGTAAAATTTGTCTAGGGTTTACTCCCTTCAAAGTTGCACACAATGAATGAAAAATAGAAATCTATATATAGATTTTACGTCCTGACGGCGTCAAGAGTTAGGTCTGACGCCATCAACTCGCTGCCAATATAATACTAGTATTGCCTAGATCCACTTCTGACGCCGTCACTCTTTGTATACTCTGGGCCGTCTCTCTTTGTGTTGACGGCCTTGGCGACCCTAAAGGGTGACGCCGTCACGAACTCTTTAGAAAACTTTCTAGCGCGTCACGTGTATTTGATTTATCCACCTCTTTGTCAAGTCTTGATGCCTTCACTAGCATCCTGTGACGCCGTCATGTACAATTTCCAGCATGATTTTGAGACTTTTTCGCTCCAAAAACGTCCAAAATGCTTCCTTTTATAAATTTCCTCTCAAAAGTACCTAAAATGACAAAAGGAACGATTTAAGGCAATATTTGATCAAATAATCTCGACTTTGGCCTAAAATGACCCCCCAAAAGCGGTACACTTTTTGCTTCATCAAATACCCTTACACTTAAGATTTGCTTGTCCTCAAGCAAATGCGCTTTTATTCTAATCAAAATACAAGTTAGGGGTCATTTAACACTAATATAAAAGTAATTGCAACAAATAATCGTTCCACTTCAACCAAAAACAAGCACGGAAATTATACACTAGAACCTCACAAATAGTGTTTAGATACTCACATATCTCAGGTGTAATAAAGTATATATCACAATATGGAAATGAAAAACATCTCTCACTATCTGTCATAGCAAATAGATTACCATAGGCTTGGGAAAGGATCAAACCTCCACCACTTGGCGTAAGCACCTAGGATAAACTATCAAAGAGATCTTTTAAAGGGTTATAACGTGAGGTGTAGGGATATGATAAACACGGTTTTGTTGGATAAAGGTAATATTTACTGGTGGCGAGTTAATCATCTTGGTCAATTACATGTACAATGTGGCGTTGCTAAGCCAAGACTCAACTCGACTTAAGCTAATCGTAAACTAACAAAACATAAAATAAACATAAAAGGAAACGGGATGGTAGTCCGCATGTTTTTTCTCTTTTTCTTTTTCCATTTTTTCCATTTTTCTTGATTTTTTTTCATACACTCTTACCCTACCATCCAAAATAATACATCATAGGGAATTTGCATTCCCCTTACACTTAAACTTTTGCATACTTTACAATCAACTATTCTAATGAGTCGAATTAAGATAATCAAAATACTTGGAGTACTTTTTAAGATTAATGCACATATGGGGGTAATATATGATGTTCTTCCCCATTACTTCATAACAATAGTACTTTACCCATGAGTCCCAATCATCCCAAAACAATATGTACAAGATATGACTCGACTTAGCAACCATGTAATCAATTAGACAATTAACTAAGGGTTTAAACATGTAACAATAATGCACTAAAGATGAGTGCATACAAGGAAGGCTAAGACGATTTGGGTGTACATTTGGAGTGGATTGTTAACAAATTCTTCTTTTAAGTAAAATGCTTAAAGTTAGAAACGAAAAGATAGGCTCGGAGGGGTATACTAGGGGTATCGTGTACTAAAAATTAGTACAACGCAAAGGTGTGGGAAAATTAATTGACTTTACTAGCCAAGTAGTTAACTTTATTGGTCAAGTAATTATGATACGGGTTTAAACACAAGGGTGATCCTAATGCCTCTTATCATGTAGTAAATCCTACTACACGAGTGTAGTCTTACTAGCGGTCTCGAGATGCATTACTAACACAAGTTCTAAAATCTAAGTACTACAGGTACACTCATAAGCACTAATAATGAATGCTTTTCCTAACAAATCTAAAGGCGAACCTCACATATTTGGGTGGAAATTTTGTTTTGAGTGGGACGATTTTTTGTGCTAGTCATACAACTCCTATCAATGAGACGCTCATTAAGGCTAAAGCTTCACTCCTAATTGTTGTAAAAAATTTTAAATTTGGTGCTAAAATTGCCCTAACAAGTATTTCTCTTAGTTTTATTACACACCTACTATTGAACAAACAAACTCAAGCGTAATTGTATTCTCTAAGGTATCATCATTTACCCTCCCCTTACACTTAGGCTGAACATTGTCCCCAATGTTCAATAAAAAGGATGTAAAAGTAATGAAGGTAAAAGAATGAAAACAAATACTCCCCTGATTCGTTCGGTGTGGATAAATGGATAACATGGTTAAATCCTCCTCCAAGAAAATGAACGTTGAAAGCTATCCTCCAGAAATATAAATCATCTTCTTGTCCAATACAACATGTTAAACCTGAGAAAACAATCATGACAAACATCGCGTAAAATCGGCGGTAATCTATATATATAAGGATATAATGCTTGTGGAAAGAATGTTTGCAGATTTCCTGGAGTTTATAAAACTAAAGAATTAACAAAAACTTTAAGACTCCGTTAGAAAAACAAAACTTGCAAAATTTTTCAGAATTTTTAAACCTGACGCCGTTAGGTTATGATCCTGACGTCGTCAGAGTGTTCTGACAGAAATCTCATGTTGAGTTTCCGGAAATTTTCTGGAAAAACTTACGCCTTAATTCCTGGAAATCCTGCAAAACATCATTATGATTCGATACAAGCATTTGACTTAAACAAATACTAATATACATGTTCATTTAATATTGTTTTGGTTCATGTTCAATTTCGTTCTTAAAAACAAATTTAGATTTCCCTTACACTTATCTTTTGCGAAATACATTTTTATGAATTTAAGACAAACAATAAAGTAAAGTATTTTCACAATTTATTACGAAACATGATCCATAAAAAAATAAAAATAAAGCATGCATACGAAAGCAAATAAAATCAAACAAACAAACAATCAAACAAATAAAACAAACAAAACAACCATAATAACGAACATCCTAAATGTATAAAATGAAATAGTAGCAAATATCCAATGGCCAACAGAGGCCGAATCCTACGCTATTACAAACCAAATTGTTCGAAACATACAACCATAGATAAATTGTTCAGAAATCATGACACAATCATAAAAACATCACTGGGGAGGAGGACCAAAGCGGTAGTCATAACCAGGAGGGAGATGTCCGGTGTACCCATAGGGTGGTGATGAGGCGAAAAATGATTCGTTTTTAGGGGGTCATTTATGCCGGAATTGGAATTTATTTGATCAAATATTACCCTAAATCGTTCCTTTTGTGATTTTAGGTACTTTTGGTGTGAATTCTGGAAAAGGAAGCATTTTGGACGTTTTTGGAGCATAAAAGTGAAGAAAATGGCAAAGTCTTAATTTTCCTTGCTGGGAACAGTACCTGACGGCGTCAAGAGCAATTTGATGATGGCGTCAAGAGTTAAAATGGTGACGGCCTAGTGAAAACTTGACGGCGTCAGAGCAAGGCCATCAAGAGTAAAAATGGTGACGGCCCAGAGCAACATAACACATGACGACGTCAGATCTGGATCTAGGCAGTCCGAGAATAATATTGGCGGCGGGTTAACGGCGTCAGAACTTTCTTCTTGACGCCGTCACCTTAGGAAATCTATATATAGTTTTTGTTATTTTCATTCTAAAGGAGAGGAGAATTTTAGGGTCGAACTTAATAAACCCTAGCACGACTTTTACAGTATTTTCAAGGGTTTTCACACCTTGAAAACCTTCATGTTCAATTGAGATAAGTACCCTTTCAATTCATTCAATATGTCTATGTATTGTTTGAATATATCTTACGCTTGTCTTGATTTTAACATGCTAGGCTAGATCTTTTGTGTGTTTGCTTAAATATAATGAAACCTAGATGTTGATTATAGGTTGATTGCTTGTTTATAGTTGTAATGGATGAATGATTTCGATGTTAGGCTTAAGAAAACTGGCAGATCTCCATTGTGTAACTTGCTTGAACGTCTTAAGAAACATGAACCAATGCGTACTAGGTTTTTATGGTTGTATTTAATGCATAAGCGAATTTTAGTGATCCCATGTTAGGAGCTTCTTGCAGGCTCGACATAGGAGTGAAGTAGGAGCTTATAGAGTTGGAGAAGTACGTACGCCACCCCTCGATTGGTATTAAGGAATATAACCCGTCATCCACGCAACTGTAACAAACAATTAACTTGTAAAAGATATCTAGGGAGTAGTGAAATCTAAGTAAACACAATTCTCCCATCTATTGTTCACACCACATTAGTTTAATTAGCTTTATTTACATTTTTGTTACTTTATTTTGATTGCATCTTAGTTATTGGGTTAGTTGATTAGCAACTAATTCCGCCCACTCTTCCAAAACCCGAGATTTTACTTGCTTTTATAATAATATATAAATACAAAAAGAATCATCCCTCACCTCTAGACCTAGTTTTTAGGCTTTCTAATCCTAGCGACACTATTCCTAAGTTGAACGATCAATCCCCCGGTACTTGTCACTATACTATACTACAACGATCAGGTACACTGCCTGGTGGGGATTGTAAGCTTCTCGAGATCCCTCGAGAGGTAAAGCCTGGTGCAATTCCCAAGCATCAAGTTTTTGGCGCCGCAGCCCGGGGAATAGTTATTGTCTAGGTTAGGATTTCTTTTTATTTGGTTTAATTGCTAGATTCCTTTCTAGTAAGATTTTATTTTTATTTTTCGGTTTTCTTTAGTCTATCTTATTTCTTCGTGCCTTTGTTCGTAACTTTTACCATCCGACATCATGGAAGGTGGTAACATCTTTGAACCCATCAACCCACCACAACAAGACCACCCACAAAACCCACCACTAGCTAACCAACCTCTTAGGCCCCGAACCCTAGGAGAGTATTCCCGACCTAGCCACCAACGCTATCGAAACACCATTGAGCTCACCCAAGGAGCCAATGTGTCCCCCTTGCGATCCGACACCATCCGGTTGGTGCAAAGCGGATGTGCATTCCATGGACTTCGTTCCGAAGATCCTAATCAACATCTCAAGGACTTCCTTAAAATCGTAGATTCTATAGACCTTGATGTTACAACTAGAGAGACGACCCGATTACGCCTATTCCAATTCTCCTTACGTGATCAAGCTAGTCAATGGCTTGAACGTTTACCCGCGGGATCCATCACCTCATGTGATGATCTCACCACTCGTTTCCTTGCTCAATTTTTCCCACCGGGGAGAACTACCAAGCTTAGAAATGATATCTTGATGTTCCAACAACGTCAAGGTGAAACTCTATATGAAGCATGGACTCGTTTCAAGGACTTACTCCAAAAAGTCCCTCATCATGGCATAGATCTTTGGCTCCAAGTCCAAATCTTCTATGACCATATCGATCTCTCCACAAGGCGAACCATCGACCAATCGGCCGGTGGTAAGCTACGTGATCTAAGTGCGGAATGTTGGGTCACTGAATTCCCCAATCCTCTTCTAACAAGGATTTGAACGTAAAATAACCTAAGTATAAACAAGTCACTGAGTGAACAGTAACTCAGTGAGTCATCTTCAGGATTCTTACACCGAGCCTAAGAAGAAAGGTTCTCCATTCAGTGAGGCGGAACTCAGTGAAGTGTGATCTACGCCAAAAAGAATGTGATGGGTTCAGTGAGGATGACTATAAATCACTGAACCCCATGACTCCTCAACAACTTCATGGTACTGAAGACTGATGACTAGAAGACTGAAGTTTTGGCAGGACTGGGCGGGAAAGTTTGATCTGTTTCACTAAAGTGCTTTATCACTTTAAGGTCAAACTTTCCTCAAATGGTTAAAACCAGGCTGTCATCAGAAAGTGCCTTTTGGACTTAACCCAAAGAAGTTTCTCTTGCCAGAGAATAAAATCTATCAAGATTTTATTGAGGAACACTTTGGTCCATTGTATAATAGGGTTGTTCACATTTGTGTATAAATAGGTAGCATAAGAGAGGAGTAAATGTTGACAAGTTTGTGCAATTAATGAAAAGCATTCACAAACCACTTTTACTCCTCCAAAGAACAACATAACTCCTAAGATAGCTCAGTGGGTCCTGAAAGTTGTCACTCAACATAGATTGAGTTTAGTGAGGAGTCAATACCATACTTGTCGTTTTCAATCCCAAGTGTTATTCCGCAAACACTTGGGTATGATTCTTTTTTATTAACTTCTAATAAAGAATTAAACATTGAAAAATATTGTCTCTTATATCTACGTTACTTTATTGTTAATCATTTTATACATCTTTGTTTAAAGTCATATAACTTGGTTACTTTAGCTTTGTAGTTATAGTTAACCAAGTAAAAGGGACCAACAAGTGGTATCAGAGCCTCTGATTTGTAAAACTTAAACCTGTTTTCAAAACTTAAGAGTGCTCAAGTTTTTAAAATCAAGATCCCACTATGACTGACATAGATGTTCCCCAACTTGTCGACAAAAAGGGTGGAAGTTATTCAGCAACTGCCCCTCGACTTGAAGTTGGCAAATTTAATAAGTGGAAAAAGCGAATGCTTTGCTACTTAACTGGGATGGAACCATATTACATTAAGTTGATTAATGATGGTCCATATGTCCCAACAACTGCCCAAGGTTTAATCAAACCTGAAGCTCAGTGGACCCCAAATGAAAGGAGGGTGGTTAATCAAGACCAGCGCCTGAAAAGCATCATTATATCATGCCTTCCTGATGATATAATGGAATCAGTGATCAATTGTCCCACTGCCCAGCAGACATGGACTGACCTGGTTCATAGCTATGAAGGGCCTTCTGATACCAAAGAGAATAGAATCATGGACCTGAAGCTTGAATTCAATACCTTCAGGGCCAAGGATTCTGAAAGTCTCTCTGAGACTTATACTCGGTATAAGACCCTCCTGAATGAGCTGACCAATGATGGTGTTATACTGTCAAAACATGAGATCAATGTTGGTTTTGTCAACAGTCTCCCTGAGAAGTGGTTAAACTTCTCTCAGAGATTGAGAAATGCAAACCACATTCAGAACCTTGAGCTCCCTGCCATCTATGGGAAGTTTGTCTATGAGGACAATCTTATCACCAGGAGATACCCTGGTAAAGCTCAGGAGACCAAAAAGGCCTTGACAATTTCACCCATATCAACTGCTTTCTATTCAAAAGGTGTTGTGCAGGATTTTCAGGATGGTTCTGATGATGAGGTTGACCAAAGAACCAGTGAGGAGTACCTAAATGATCTTCAAATTGAATTTCATGAAAGAGCACTCCTTGCTAATTCAAAAAGATTTTTTAAGAAAAACAAATTCCCTTCAAAAGCAAATGATAACACTGAATGCTTCAAATGTGGCAAAATGGGCCATTTTTCTAAAGATTGTTTTTCAAAAACAACCTCTGAACCATCCTTCAAATTTTCAGGAAATAACTCTTTTTCAGGCCCCAGCAAATTTCAAATAAAGATGCTTCAGTCTAGTCAAAGATTTGAAAAAGTCCCTCAAATTGACTTTGAAGCCAAGTATAGAAAGGCAAAAGATAAACTTGCCCTTCTTGAATCATCCTAAACAGTCTCTCAGCCTCCTCAGGCTCCAAAGCCTTCTCAAGCCAAGAACAAAGGGCTTGTTGCTGAAAAATATGACTGGGATGAGGTTGAAGTGTCCTCTGATGATGATGAAGTTCACATCAGTGCCCTGATGGCCTTATCAGATGACAACAAGCTTGCTGTGGGGAAGAGTCATGCAAGAAATGGTGAATGGGTCAACATCACTATGAGGAAGGTAAATCTTTTACTTTCTATGGATGATGATGATGATTGGAAATCTTACTTAGATTATATTAATGTTGATCTTAAGTATGTTGAATATCAAAGACTTAATTTGTTTTCAAAATTTAACAAACTGAGTTTTGAATTAAATCATAGTAGAGATGAACTACTTGCTTTAAAACAAGCCAAACTTGAAAGTGTTACACTTCAAATTCAAAACTCTGAACTAGTAAAACAAAATCAAGCTCTTCAGGAAGAACTTAAGAATGAAAAGGAAACTATTTGGAAATGGTCTCAGGAAAACCCCAAACTTTATGAAACACTGAGTCTCTCACCCAGCTCCAAAAAGACTGGTTTGGGTGATGATCAACTCACTGAAGTTTCTGGGGAAAACAGCCATTCAACAACTTTTCTGTCAACTAACATACTCTCTAGCAAAGAACTGGCTCCTAAACCCAGTGATTGGATTGAAAGAAACAATCCTGATAGTAAAATGCCAAATTTTAATACTGGAAGAGTCCTGGAGCCTGAAAGTCAGGCTATCAAGGAGCTGCTAGGAGTCACTGATGAACTTAGGCTGTGTTTGATTTTTTTTTTTTTTTTTTTTTTTTTTTTTTTGCCTCTTAACAGGCTCTGAATGGCCAAAATGTCTGAATCGGTCAGACATTTGGTCGTTCAGACCGTTTGTTTTTTTTTCCATTCAGACGCGTTCAGATGCAGTAAGATCTTAATGGTTTAGACTTGAGAGGGGTGTCTGAATGCGTCTTGTTGCCTCTTGCTGACACAAATAAAAACCAAAAAAAAATAGTACGAGCAAGCAAATGTGCAGTTCAAACATGAGTTTTTTTTCCCGTTCAGATGCGGTCAGATTCAGACATTTACGCATCAGATTCAGATTCAGATGTGCTGTTTAGATTCAGATTCAGACCCTCTTAACAAACAAACACCACCTTAGTCCTACTGAGTCCATCACTGAGTCTAAGTCTGATTCACCACTCCCTCCACTGAAACAACTTCAGGGAGCGGAACCCAATTCTGACCTTGCACCATTAGTCTATCAACCACATTCTCCAAAAGAGAAATCAGGGTTAGGAAGGACTATTCTGAAAAGACCTACTCTTGTACCCACTGAACACCAAAAACCTTCAGTACCCACTGAAGTGAAGAATGAAAGAACTGATTCAAAGGTTGACCAGCTTACTGAACTTGTCAGGATGCTGAGTGAGAAAATTAAGAAGAACTCTGACTCAAATTCTACTAAGCCCTCAGTATCCTCAAGTTCTTCCAAACCAAAAACTACACCCAGACCTTCTGGGAGATGTGAACTGTGCGATTATCCAAATCACAGCACTGATAAATGCTACAGAGTCCTGTTTTGCATGATATGCAAACAAGAGGACCACAGAACCTGTGATTACATTCCCCACGCTGCTTCTTTAAAAGCAAGAGGTCTATACAAAAACCAAGGCTATCAGTATGTGATTGGTCCTAAACGGTCAACTAAGTTTCCCAGGTGATGGTCAACCTAGTCAAACGTCTAAAACCAACTAACCAAGGAGTACAGGGTATTCCCGGGTCGTTATGTCCCAGCGAGGTAAGCAATTGTTTTCAAAAACGTTTTAAGTGATCGGGTGATTTAACAGGAGTATCAGGAATTTGATTTGAGTGGTTAAACTACAGGATTATGATGGAAAATGACTTAGAAACACTTTATTAACAATTACTGGTGATCAGATTATCTAGAAACGTAAGTTAACCTAAAAACGCGCGTTTGAATTAAAAATAACGCGAACGCGCAAAAATAAAAGTGAAACGTGAGCAAATAAAGTACTACGAACGTGAAAATTATATTTTTACAATTCTAATGACTTAAGAAAATTTTTAGAAAAAGAAAAATAATTTTTACACAATTTAATTAATTACTAATTTCTAATTACTTTTTAATTAACTAAAATATCCTAAATTACAAATAATTATGAAAATTAACTAGAAAAATGAAAATAAAATTTAGAAAAATCTAAAATAATATAAAACTAATTTTGAAACAGAAAAACTATTTTTCCTAACTTTTAATTAATTATTACTAATTAAAAACTATTTAATTAATTAATTTAAATTAAACTAAATTATAAAAAATACTAAATGATTACAGAAAATTCTGAAAAAATTCCTAAAAATCTATTTTGATGTCAGAAGCCTAAGAAAAATTTAACAACAGTAGCTGCTTATAAATAAGCAGAAAATAAGCCAAGATAGCTTAAATAGAAGCTATCACTTCTAATTTTTTTGTCTTTTTCAAATTTTTCTTTTACCAAACTGTTTAACAACTAAAATGAAGCACTTTTTACAAAATGACTTTGGTTGGATTTGGAAAATAAGCACTATGCAACTGAATAAGCTCAACAGCCAAGACTTTTAAGCTTATTTGGATGTGTTTTTGTTTGGAAAAGCTAAGAATAAGCCACAATATGAACAACTAGATAAAACAGATTCAGACCAAAGTGAAACAAGCAAATACACTCACAATAAGTACATGATTAAGCTTAAATGATGTAATAAGCTCTTAAGCTCAAAACTGAGCATAGATCAGGCCAAATGGCCAACTATCAGGCTGTGTGGGTCCCACAGATGTGAACCAGGGTCCAGGGCAAATGGTGAACCAAAAAGCCTGATAGGAGGGCTTTTCAAAATGCCCACAACCAAGGTAAAAGCTCAATATTTGAGCTTGTGGTGAACCAGGGAAGTTGGGTCTGTGAGCTGAGCTTGAAATGAGATTCTGAGTTCAGCAGTTCAATGAATAAGCAATTTGAGTCCAAAACTAAACTAACCACAATCACTCATAGCAGCAAATGAATCTATTAAAACTACACACAACACTACACAAACTAAAACTAAGGTTGAATAGAAAACAAACAAGCTTAGCTAACTGCTGAGTACTCAGAAATAGTGACCAAACAAGCAACTTTGGAGCTACAATAAGCTAATAAAATAAGATGACAAGGCCAATCCAAGCATGGGTTTAACAAAACAGCCTAGCAGGCACCACAAATCACCAAAAGTTAAGCTTTATGGTCAAATAATGACAAAGTTATTGCCAAAGGCCAAATGGGTCAAACTGTGAGCAGGGTATGTTTCTTGCCCTGCAGTCCCAAACACAGACTTGCACAAGCTTTAAAAAAATTTCTAAAAATCTAAAAACTGAATGATTAGCTAGTCTAGGTGGTAGACTTCACTCTCAAAAAGTTTTAGACTCCAGTTCCCTCTTGAAAATTCAGTAAAAATACCCCAAGTTTTGGAAAAATCTGCTTTGCTAGTATTTTTGACTTTTTATTTTCTTGAAAGAGTTGACTATTCTGAATTTTAATCCACCCTACTGAACTGAAAATGATATATGGTAACTAATTGAATCTAAAATAAACAAACTTAACAATTTTGCAACTAAAAATAATGGTTTGAGTACTCTAATCCACCACAGATTGTTGTTTAAAGCAATTGGAATGAGTTTTTGACTTTTACCCAGAAAATGACCAAGCAATGGATTATTTGACTTACCTAAGACCTAAGTGTATTGTCTGAGCACTTTTTAGCAAACCACAACAACATACACTAAGTTAACTACTCTAATCCAAACACACCCTTAGTATCTGTTTTGAAAATTTTACTCAGCAAATCAAAGTCCTAAACATATAACTGAAATACTAACTTATACTAGCATAAATAAGCAGAAACAAACTTTGCAATAACTATTAAAACTATTAAACCATATTAAGCTAAAAAATTGGAGAAGGCTTACAAACTGAGCCAAGCCACAGAACCTCAAGAACTAGAACCAATATGAATGGAACACAACCTATATGCCCCCCCTGGGCTCTAAACCAATCCAACTTTCATTCTTTCCTTTTCTGCATCAGCAATCCAGTACTTCCATTTCCTCTTCTGATTTGTATATTTTTTTTTTTCTTTTCTGCTTATATATATTTTTTTTTGTTTTTGTTTTCTTGTTAACTACTGAGAACTGATAAACATTAAATCAATAATAACTTGGAGCAATACTTAAGGAATTTCAGAGAAAAATAAATCGACTAAAAGTGAAATTGGAATTTAATTCAAATGTAAAACTTGCATTGACCACTTGAAAGTTACAGACTACACTAGTTAACTGAATGAGAAATTACGTGAGTAAAGAAAAAAACTTGAAAACTACTTTCTAACTACCTTCTCAGGCTTACAAATAAACTACTTATACTAAAAAATAAAAGGAGACTTGAACCAGGCTGTCTTTTCTTCCTTTTTCCACTTTTTTCCTCTTTGTCTCTTGCTTTTGTGTGTTGTCTTTGTACCCTAGAAACATCTCTTAGCCCTTTGTTTGCTGCTCCCTTCATTCAGCCCTAGATTAAAGTTGGTGTTATATGAAGGTGGGGGACAGTTAGGGTGCAAATTAGGGTTTAGTGGAGGGGGAGTAGGGTGGATGGAGAGTGGGGAGGGGACAAGAGTGTTGGGTTTGCAGGTTGTGGAGGCTGGTTGTGTCTGGTTATGGCTGCAAGGGTGGGAAATGGGGGAGATTGACCGTTTGACCCGGTTTTTATTAATAAAAGGAATGGATGGGCTTTGGTGTCTTTGGGCTTGGGATATTGGTGGGCTGGTAATAAAAGAGTGATGGGTTTGTGAATTGTATTTGGGTTGGGTAGGTTTTAGATAAAATGCAAAGGGTCCGTTTGTAATGAAATGCACAAGGACCAAAATTGTAGTTTTGGTGAAAATTAAGGACCTATTCTGCCAATCCTCTAAAACTATTTCAAGGGTCACATTTGCCACATTGCAATAATCCAAGGACTTCAAAAGATATTTTTCACATTTAAAATTCCCAGGGACTGATTTCGCCAAATTCCAAACTGCAGGGACCAAAAGTGTAAATTTTCCAAAGTTTTCACCTAAGGATCAATTTTGATAATTTTTTACTTCTAAATGCCTTAGGTTGACTTTCCTTTCAAAACAAATGCTCAGGGACTAGTTTTGTAAATTTTTGAAAGTCGGGGGACTAAAACTGCCAATTGTGTAAACTTTGTTCATTTTTTATTGTTTTTGCTCATTTTGCATTAGAAACGTATAGAATACCATTCCTGGGATATTTTAAGTATTTTGATGCATTTCTGAGCGTTTTTGGATGTTTTGGCAGTTTAAATACGACAAAAATGATAAGTGTTTGAGCACTCATCAATCCCCCACACTAAACTATTGCTAGTCCCTAGCAATATTTTTGGAAAACTTGATGGATTTTAAACTCTTTACCAAAATCCATCACTTCTGGAGTAGCCAGGTGTAAGAACTGTGGCACACCTGATAACCGTGTGATTTTGAGCAAACCACCAGCTTTCAACGTATTTGATTTGTCTTTACCAGGAGCCGTTTGCTCCTGGACTAGCCAGCTCTTGATGGAATAGTCAACATCTTGGTGAGCTGATTACCAGTTATGGATTTTCCACGGCCTTTACCACAAGCCATAATCTTGCGGGTTAGCCAACTCATTTGTTTTCGGGGAGTTGAGGAACCATACAATTTTGGGCAAATTGCAAGCCGTCAACGGATTTGAGATATCTTTACCAAGAGCCGTTTGCTCCTGGATTAGCCAATCCCTTTTGTCGTTTAGACACGGCGGACTGATTACCACAAAAATTTTGAAATAAAGTGAAATTTTTGAAAATTTTGGGCCAAAATGGGGGTACTTGAAAGTATTTTGCGATAAAATTCGCTATAATTTCTCCCCCACACTTAGAAATGAATATTGTCCTCAATATTCAAAGTCCTGGCTATTATGCCGAACCTAAGAACGTAAAAAGATAATATTCGAAGCTAACTGTGGAAATATTGTTTTGTATTTTTCACTTTATTTATCTGTACATACAATCACATTTTTTTTTTTGAACTTATATACATATATACATTTTCAAATTAGCGGGGGGTTGGCCATTCCCCCACACTAGGGTGGTAGAAAGTAGAAAGAAGTCAGAAATACGGGTGAAAACCCATATATGTTGCTAATTTTTGTTCACCGAGTCGCTAGCTTGACTCGATCCCCGAATTTAATTGTCCTTGGGGAAAGTTTGGAGATCCGAGACAACCATGGATGGTATGTCCTCTCCAAAGTAGTGTTTCAACCGATGTCCATTCACTTTGAAATTAGGACCGTCATTTTGAGATAATTCGATGGTGCCATAAGGGTAAACTTTTGTGATAGTGAATGGACCAGTCCATCGAGTTTTGAGCTTTCCCGATAAGATCTTGAGTCTAGAATTGAAAAGAAGGACTCGATCACCAACGATGAAAACGCGGTTCTTGATTTTTGAGTCATGAATCTTCTTTTTCTTTTCCTTATAGATCAAAGAGTTCTCGTAAGCTTGATCACGAAGTTCATTTAATTCATTCAGTTGAACTTTCCTGTGATCACCCGCCGTTTTTAGGTCAAAATTGGCATGCTTGAGGGCCCAATAGGCTTTATGCTCAAGCTCGATCAGAAGATGGCACGCTTTTCCGTACACAAGCTTGTATGGCGTACACCCAATGGGTGTTTTATACGCCGTACGGAAAGCCCAAAGTGCATCATCTAACTTATCCGACCACGATGCACGATTCTCACCTACAGTTCTTTCCAATATTCTCTTTATGCCCCGATTTGAAACTTCTACTTGTCCACTTGTTTGAGGGTGGTATGCAGTAGAAAGACGGTGAGTTACACCATACTTTTGCATGACTTTATCAAATTTGTCATTGCAAAAATGCGTACCACGATCACTAATTATAGCACGTGGAGTTCCAAATCGAGCAAAAAGAGCTTTCAAAAATTTCACGACAACTCGGGCATCATTAGTGGGTAAAGTTTTTGCTTCAACCCATTTTGACAAATAGTCAACAGCCACGAGTATGTACTTATTTCCATGAGATGATGGAAATGGCCCCATAAAATCAATGCCCCATACGTCAAATATTTCACAAACTTGGATTGCATTTTGTGGCATTTCATTCTTTTGTGAAATATTCCCGTGACGTTGACAAGCGTCACAGGATTTGACTAATTCCTGGGCATCCTTGTAAATCGAGGGCCAAAAGAAACCGGAATCAAACACCTTTTTGGCGGTGTAATTTGGATTGTGGTGGCCCCCCGTGGGACCAGCATGGCAAGCCTTAAGAATTTCAGTGGCTTCTTGACCATATACACACTGCCGGATGACTTGATCCGCACAGATTTTGAAAAGGTAGGGGTCGTCCCAGAAATAATGTTTCACATCCTTAAAGAATTTATTTTTCTGTTGGGACGACATCCCTTTCACAATAAAGTTACCCGCAAGGTAGTTTGCAAAATCGGCAAACCATGGGGTAACAGAATCTCCACGAAAGGCAACCGCATTGAGTGTCTCGAGAGGGAAGGTTTCATTAATTTCCTTCTTTTCGGAGACATCTTGATGGGGGTTTTCCAATCGGGAGAGATGATCAGCAGCCAGGTTCTCAGCTCCTTTTTTATCACGAATAATGATATCAAATTCCTTTAGGAGGAGAACCCAACGAAGTAGTCTCGGCTTTGCATCTTGTTTTGCAAAAAGGTACTTCAACGCCGAGTGATCCGTATACACTATGCTTTTGGTCAAGATCAAATATGACCGGAATTTTTCAAAGGCGTACACCACAGCTAATAATTCTTTTTCAGTGGTGGTGTAATTACTTTGAGCCTCGGTCATTGTTTTGCTCGCATAGTGTATAGGCTGAAAGTGTTTTGTTTTACGTTGCCCCAAGACTGCCCCAATAGTATAATCACTCGCATCATACATGAGCTCAAAGGGCAAGTCCCAATCGGGGGCAACAAGAATCGGTGCCTCGGTAAGCCTTTTCTTTAATGTTTCAAAGGCTTCGATGCACTCAGGTGAGAAGATAAAAGGAGCATCCTTTTCGAGGAGATGGGTCATAGGCCGGGCGATCTTAGAAAAATCTTGAATAAACCTACGGTAAAAACCGGCATGACCCAAAAAGCTCCTAATACCTTTGGCGGTAGTGGGATGAGGTAATTTTGCAATGACATCAATTTTGGCTTTGTCAACCTCAATCCCATTCTTTGAAATTTTATGGCCGAGGACAATGCCCTCTTTGACCATAAAGTGACTCTTCTCCCAATTTAGACATAACTTTGTGTCTTCACAACGTTTGAGCATGTCGTCTAAATGGGAGAGGCATGATTGAAACGAATCCCCAATGACCGAAAAATCGTCCATGAAGACCTCCATAGTTTTCCCGATCATGTCGGAAAATATGGACATCATACATCTTTGAAACGTGCCCGGAGCATTACATAAACCAAATGGCATACGTTTATAAGAAAAAGTTCCATAGGGGCACGTGAAAGTGGTCTTCTCTTGATCTTGCGGATCAATGGGAATCTGAAAGTACCCCGAGAAACCATCGAGGAAGCAATAGTACTCATTCCCCGCTAATCTCTCGAGCATCTGATCCATAAAGGGCAGAGGAAAATGATCTTTGCGGGTGGCGTCATTTAACTTGCGATAATCAATACAGACACGCCACCCCGTAACCAAACGAGTTGGAATCAACTCATTTTCCTCATTTGTGACAACAGTAATGCCACCCTTTTTTGGAACGCAGTGAATTGGGCTAACCTAAGGACTATCCGAGATAGGGTAAATCAATCCGGCATCAAGAAGTTTTAAGACTTCTTGTTTGATCACCTCATGAATTTTTGGATTCACCCTTCTTTGTTGTTGGACTGCCGGTTTGAAGTCATCCTCCATTAAAATCTTACAAAATTCAGGGTCAATGCCCTTGATGTCGGAGAGACGCCAAGCAATTGCTTGCTTATGTGACTTCAAAACCTTTATTAGAGCAGCCTTTTCCTCAACACTTAAATTTTTAGCAATTATGACGGGTAATTTATCATCACCCTCCAGAAATGCATACTCAAGGTGAGGCGGTAAGTCCTTAAGTTCAACCACAGGAAAGTCATCAGTTATTTCAACATTTTTGACTTCCTTTTTATGAAGTACTTTTGGAGGAAGAGGGGGAGATGGATCTTCGTTTAACAATTTTTCTAGCAAAAGAATATCCCCCTCAGGATCAAGATAGTCCTCATCAAATTTACCCGAAATTGAACTATCTTGGGCAAGAAAAGCCTCAACCTCTTCCAAAAGGAAGTCACTTCCCTCAAAAGGAGTGAGGGAAGGGGAAGAGTCGGATATGATAGGCTCAGTAGATGGAGTGGGACTGCCACTTGGTAAGTAACCAAGAAGTTCTTGAGAGTACTCCTCAGACGCAACATCAATGACATCAATTCGGTTAACCGATTCAGCGTCATAATTAGAGGAGTACCTCGAAGTTTGATCGAGGTTAAACGTTACAGCTTCATTACCAACATGAAGAGTTATTTCCTCTTCGTGCACATCGATTAACGCACGACCCGTCCTTAAGAATCCTCTCCCAAGAATGAGAGGAACTCGCGGGTCAGCATCGAAATCGACAATCACAAAATCTGCCGGAAAGTCGAAGTTCCCCACCTTAACAAATACATCCTCGGTAATGCCGAGGGGACGAGATGTTGAGCGGTCTGCAAGCTCGAGAGTCATGCAGGTGGTGGTGAGTTTCGGAAGAGAGAGCTTTTTCCATATTGAATAAGGCATCAAGTTGATGCTTGCACCTAGATCGGCCAAGGCGAAGCACTCAACCATTCCGAGGAAAACACATGGAATGAGAAATTTTCCCGGATCTCCTAGCTTCTCGGGAAGCTGTTTCAAAAGAACTGCAGAGCAGTTCTCATTGAGTGGAGTTCGTGCCACTTCAAATAGCTTCTCTTTATTGTTCAACAGATTTTTGATTGTCGATGCAAATTTAGGCATCAAAAGGAGAGCATCCGCGAAGCTGATATCAAAATGAATATCTCGGAAAATTTGAAAAAACTTTTCCATTTGATGATTTGCTTTTTCGCGGAGCTTTTGGTCTTGTAACCGAGATGGATATGGTAGTGAAGGTTTGGATTTAGGGTTCTCTTCAGGAGTTGTTGGTGGTTCAAAGACAACTCCTGGTTTTGGTACGGTTTCTGGTACAACCTGAGGGTGGACGTGTGCGGTACTTCGTGGGCTAGTAAATTGCACCTGGTCCTTTATCGCCTCAGGCTCACTTGCTACTACCTTAGGAAGAGAAGAAGAGGTAGTAGGAGCTTTGGGTCCATCATAGGAAACACCACTTCTCGTTGTGATCGCTTTAACATCGCCCCTCGGATTAGCGATCGTGTTGCTAGGTAAAGTAATACCTGAGCCCGAGGGTCGATCATTTAAAGACTTCTTAAGGTATGCGATCTGAGTCATCATTACCCTATTCATTTCCTCCTGAGATTTCATGAATTGTCTCAACAACTCATCAGATGATGGGCCAGTTGGAACAATTGCTTGATTATGGTTAGGAGGAGCTTGGTTAGGGTAATTCTGTTTAGCTGG
The DNA here is from genome assembly GCA_030686995.1 of Artemisia argyi. Classification (NCBI taxonomy): domain Eukaryota; kingdom Viridiplantae; phylum Streptophyta; class Magnoliopsida; order Asterales; family Asteraceae; genus Artemisia; species Artemisia argyi. The sequence continues at coordinate 64,857,607 of CM060679.1, read as the reverse complement.
AGTGATGGCTTGATTTTGATTGGGAAAATTTTGAGCACGGTTATTTTGATGAGAACCGTGGTTTTGAAAATTTCCCTGATGTTGGTTGCCATGTCCATGAGAATTGTTTCCATGATGATAGTTGTTTTGACCTTGGTTTCGATTGTAGTTTCCATGATTTTGGAAACCTTGGTTTTGGTTATGATGGAAACCTTGGTTTTGGGTTTGATTGACATTTCCTTGGTTTTGGTAACCTTGGTTTGTTCGATTCTGATTTTGGTTCTGGTTACGGTTTGGGACATTAGGGTTTTGATTGAATTCGGGAGGTCCAAGGAAATTGTTAGAACGATAGCTAAGAAGATTGCGGTCCCCTTGCGGTTGGTAGTTATTACCTCCCGAATTATAGGAACCTTGACCAGCATATACGTCCTCATGAGGGTAGCCACTAGTGGCTGGACACTCGGAATATGAATGTGGACCTCCACAAGTTTCACAACTTTGACTAACGGCTTTGGCTTGTTGATTTTGGATACTTTGGTTCATCCTCAACATAGCCGTAGCGAAATCATCCATCTTTTTAGTAAGGATCGCTATTTCAGAAGATGCTGGAGTGACAGACTTACATGACTCTTCCCTCTCAGCTGAGGAATCCCAAAAATTATGGTGGGCAGTTATGTTCTCATTGAGATCATAGCACTCTTCGGGGCGCCTTTTCATAAAGGTCCCACCAGCAGCAGCATTGAGAATATCACGGTGTCTCAAGGTCAACCCATTATAGAAAGTATCTATTTGAGTAACGAGTAACATGTTATGGTTAGGACACCGATCAATTGAGAGCTTATAGCGTTCCCAAGCCTCAAATAGAGACTCATCGGGATGCTGACGAAAGTTACTAATGTCATTTCGTAACTTGGTAACTATGGATGGTGGAAAGTATTTGGCTAAAAATTTTGTCACCATTTCTTTGAAAGTGTGAATCGAATTCTTAGGAAGTCGATCAAACCATGCAGTGGCATGATGGGTTAGAGAATAGGGGAAAAGAGATAGACGAAGGGCATCATCGGAGACACCATTCTGCTTCATGGTTTGAGTGACGGTCAGAAATTTATCAAGATGCTTATTTGCATCGTCACCAGGTAAGCCATGAAATTGGCACGAATTCTGGACTTGTTGTATCATGTGATGCTTAAGTCCAAAATCAGTGGCAGCAATGTTGAGAGGGGCAATGGGCCCGCCTCTTCCGAGCATTGTGGGTTGACACAACTCCTCCATCGTTCGGAGATCAGGAGCTGCATCATCTATGATGGGTGGGTCAAGTGGATTACCGTCCATTTTCGGAATTGGATCCTCAACAATAGGACGTAACTCAGTTACGTTTTTCAGTTGACGATTTCGTTTCTATTGTGAACGAGTGCGCATGCACTAGGGATAAAAACTTTTTGGACAATATTTTTGTTATCGTTTCGTTTACCAATATCGTATCTCTTTAAGAATCACCTTAAAAGAAACGCGATATATAAAACGTAACGATATGTTTTGTGTGTGTGTTTTTTTTTTTTTTTTTGATTTTTTTTTTGTGTTGTTAACACTTTAGGAAAAGTGTTAATGACGTTTTTGTTTTTATGATTTAAATTTACAAAAAGTGGTGGGTTTATACAGTGACGAATGAAAAATCACTAATCTCAAAGAAACGTTTTAAACACGCAGCTACCTCCCCGGCAGCGGCGCCAAATTTTGATTGGTCCTAAACGGTCAACTAAGTTTCCCAGGTGATGGTCAACCTAGTCAAACGTCTAAAACCAACTAACCAAGGAGTACAGGGTATTCCCGGGTCGTTATGTCCCAGCGAGGTAAGCAATTGTATTCAAAAACGTTTTAAGTGATCGGGTGATTTAACAGGAGTATCAGGAATTTGATTTGAGTGGTTAAACTACGGGATTATGATGGAAAATGACTTAGAAACACTTTATTAACAATTACTGATGATCAGATTATCTAGAAACGTAAGTTAACCTAAAAACGCGCGTTTGAATTAAAAATAACGCGAACGCGCAAAAATAAAAGTGAAACGTGAGCAAATAAAGTACTACGAACGTGAAAGTTATATTTTTACAATTCTAATGACTTAAGAAAATTTTTAGAAAAAGAAAAATAATTTTTACACTATTTAATTAATTACTAATTTCTAATTACTTTTTAATTAACTAAAATATCCTAAATTACAAATAATTATGAAAATTAACTAGAAAAATGAAAATAAAATTTAGAAAAATCTAAAATAATATAAAACTAATTTTGAAACAGAAAAACTATTTTTCCTAACTTTTAATTAATTATTACTAATTAAAAACTATTTAATTAATTAATTTAAATTAAACTAAATTATAAAAAATACTAAATGATTACAGAAAGTTCTGAAAAAATTCCTAAAAATCTATTTTGATGTCAGAAGCCTAAGAAAAATTTAACAACAGTAGCTGCTTATAAATAAGCAGAAAATAAGCCAAGATAGCTTAAATAGAAGCTATCACTTCTAATTTTTTTGTCTTTTTCAAATTTTTCTTTTACCAAACTGTTTAACAACTAAAATGAAGCACTTTTTACAAAATGACTTTGGTTGGATTTGGAAAATAAGCACTATGCAACTGAATAAGCTCAACAGCCAAGACTTTTAAGCTTATTTGGATGTGTTTTTGTTTGGAAAAGCTAAGAATAAGCCACAATATGAACAACTAGATAAAACAGATTCAGACCAAAGTGAAACAAGCAAATACACTCACAATAAGTACATGATTAAGCTTAAATGATGTAATAAGCTCTTAAGCTCAAAACTGAGCATAGATCAGGCCAAATGGCCAACTATCAGGCTGTGTGGGTCCCACAGATGTGAACCAGGGTCCAGGGCAAATGGTGAACCAAAAAGCCTGATAGGAGGGCTTTTCAAAATGCCCACAACCAAGGTAAAAGCTCAATATTTGAGCTTGTGGTGAACCAGGGAAGTTGGGACTGTGAGCTGAGCTTGAAATGAGATTTTGAGTTCAGCAGTTCAATAAATAAGCAATTTGAGTCCAAAACTAAACTAACCACAATCACTCATAGCAGCAAATGAATCTATTAAAACTACACACAACACTACACAAACTAAAACTAAGGTTGAATAGAAAACAAACAAGCTTAGCTAACTGCTGAGTACTCAGAAATAGTGACCAAACAAGCAACTTTGGAGCTACAATAAGCTAATAAAATAAGATGACAAGGCCAATCCAAGCATGGGTTTAACAAAACAGCCTAGCAGGCTCCACAAATCACCAAAAGTTAAGCTTTATGGTCAAATAATGACAAAGTTATTGCCAAAGGCCAAATGGGTCAAACTGTGAGCAGGGTATGTTTCTTGCCCTGCAGTCCCAAACACAGACTTGCACAAGCTTTAAAAAAATTTCTAAAAATCTAAAAACTGAATGATTAGCTAGTCTAGGTGGTAGACTTCACTCTCAAAAAGTTTTAGACTCCAGTTCCCTTTTGAAAATTCAGTAAAAATACCCCAAGTTTTGGAAAAATCTGCTTTGCTAGTATTTTTGACTTTTTATTTTCTTGAAAGAGTTGACTATTCTGAATTTTAATCCACCCTACTGAACTGAAAATGATATATGGTAACTAATTGAATCTAAAATAAACAAACTTAACAATTTTGCAACTAAAAATAATGGTTTGAGTACTCTAATCCACCACAGATTGCTGTTTAAAGCAATTGGAATGAGTTTTTGACTTTTACCCAGAAAATGACCAAGCAATGGATTATTTGACTTACCTAAGACCTAAGTGTATTGTCTGAGCACTTTTTAGCAAACCACAACAACATACACTAAGTTAACTACTCTAATCCAAACACACCCTTAGTATCTGTTTTGAAAATTTTACTCAGCAAATCAAAGTCCTAAACATATAACTGAAATACTAACTTATACTAGCATAAATAAGCAGAAACAAACTTTGCAATAACTATTAAAACTATTAAACCATAGTAAGCTAAAAAATTGGAGAAGGCTTACAAACTGAGCCAAGCCACAAAACCTCAAGAACTAGAACCAAGATGAATGGAACACAACCTATATCCCCCCTGGGCTCTAAACCAATCCAACTTTCATGCTTTCCTTTTCTGCATCAGCAATCCAGTACTTCCATTTCCTCTTCTGATTTGTATATATATATTTTTTTCTTTTCTGCTTATATATATATATATATTTTTTTTGTTTTTGTTTTCTTGTTAACTACTGAGAACTGATAAACATTAAATCAATAATAACTTGGAGCAATACTTAAGGAATTTCAGAGAAAAATAAATCGACTAAAAGTGAAATTGGAATTTAATTCAAATGTAAAACTTGCATTGACCACTTGAAAGTTACAGACTACACTAGTTAACTGAATGAGAAATTACATGAGTAAAGAAAAAAACTTGAAAACTACTTTCTAACTGCCTTCTCAGGCTTACAAATAAACTACTTATACTAAAAAATAAAAGGAGACTTGAACCAGGCTGTCTTTTCTTCCTTTTTCCACTTTTTTCCTCTTTGTCTCTTGCTTTTGTGTGTTGTCTTTGTACCCTAGAAACATCTCTTAGCCCTTTGTTTGTTGCTCCCTTCATTCAGCCCTAGATTAAAGTTGGTGTTATATGAAGGTGGGGGACAGTTAGGGTGCATATTAGGGTTTAGTGGAGGGGGAGTAGGGTGGATGGAGAGTGGGGAGGGGACAAGAGTGTTGGGTTTGCAGGTTGTGGAGGCTGGTTGTGTCTGGTTATGGCTGCAAGGGTGGGAAATGGGGGAGATTGACCGTTTGACCCGGTTTTTATTAATAAAAGGAATGGATGGGCTTTGGTGTCTTTGGGCTTGGGATATTGGTGGGCTGGGAATAAAAGGGTGATGGGTTTGTGAATTGTATTTGGGTTGGGTAGGTTTTGGATAAAATGCAAAGGGTCCATTTGTAATGAAATGCACAAGGACCAAAATTGTAGTTTTGGTGAAAATTAAGGACCAATTCTGCAAATCCTATAAAACTATTTCAAGGGTCACATTTGCCACATTGCAATAATCCAAGGACTTCAAAAGATATTTTTCACATTTAAAATTCCCAGGGACTGATTTCGCCAAATTCCAAACTGCAGGGACCAAAAGTGTAAATTTTCCAAAGTTTTCACCTAAGGATCAATTTTGATAATTTTTTACTTCTAAATGCCTTAGGTTGACTTTCCTTTCAAAACAAATGCTCAGGGACTAGTTTTGTAAATTTTTGAAAGTCGGGGGACTAAAACTGCCAATTGTGTAAACTTTGTTCGTTTTTTATTGTTTTTGCTCATTTTGCATTAGAAACGTATAGAATACCATCCCTGGGATATTTTAAGTATTTTGATGCATTTCTGAGCGTTTTCGGATATTTTGGCAGTTTAAATACGACAAAAATGATGAGTGTTTGAGCACTCATCAGTATGCCACTCCTTCCAAACAAACACTGAAGGCTAAGCCTTTCTCACCATGTCCTCACTGTGGTTTCAATGATCATCTTCCTGATGATTGTATGATGAAAAATTGTTGTGACATCTGTGGAGATCCCTCCCATGAAACCAGGGGACATGACAAAGTTACTCAGTCCAGAAGGAAAAACCAGACCAACACTTCTCAGTCACCTGAGGCATCAACCTCCACAAAATGTAAAACATGTGGAAGCTCAGGACACACAACTTCAGACCATGATTCATTAACTGAGTTCAAAAAGTCCCTGAGGACTAAGCCCACTAGAAAGTGGGTCAACAAGAAAAACTAACCCAGTTTACTGTTTGTGCAGAAACACATCAAGGATCCTACTTGGCATCTAGACAGTGGATGCTCCAGAAGTATGACTGGTGAGAAAAGGTTTCTGCACAAATATGTAGAAGAACCAGGACCCAAAGTAGTATTTGGTGATAACTCATCAGCTCCCACTGAAGGTTATGGTTCAGTAAACTGCAATGGTATATTGTTTTACAAGAATAGCTTATGTTAATGGTCTCAAGTACAACCTGATAAGTGTTTCCCAACTATGTGATGCCAAATACATAGTTCAGTTTGATGACAAGAGAGGGACCATCTTTAATGCCAATAAGGAAGTTGTGTTGATTGCCCCTAGGAGGGATGATGTATATGTCCTTGACATGTCATCCCTGACTCAGAATGGGACTTGTCTATTCTCAAAGGCAAGTGAGACAATCAACTGGCTATGGCATATGAGACTCTCTCATCTCAACTTCAAGAGCATCAACAACCTGGCCAAACAGAACAAAGTTCTGGGCCTGCCATCCCTGGTGTATTACAAAGACAAGCCTTGTTCTGCTTGTGAAAAAGGAAAACACCACAGGGCATCATTCAAAACCAAACAAACCTTTTCCATCAAAAGCTGCCTACATCTTCTTCATATGGACCTTTTTGGACCTGTCAGTCTAATGTCCATTCACCATGTTAAGTATACTCTGGTCATAGTGGATGAATACTCAAGATATACTTGGGTCTACTTCCTGACCAAAAAGAGTCAGGCAGCTGAAACCATCATGTCATTTGTCAGGAACATTGAAAATTAAAATGATGTCAAAGTTAAACAGATCAGGACTGACAATGGCACTGAATTCAAAAACCAAGACCTTGAGTGTTTTTGTGATGAGAAAGGAATTTCTCTAAATTTCACTTCTCCCTATACTCCTGAACAAAATGGAGTAGCTGAAAGGAGAAATAGAACACTCATTGAGGCAGCAAGAACAATGTTAAATGGCTCAGTCCTCTCAAAACACTTTTGGACTGAGGCAGTTAAAACAGCCTGCTACACTCAAAATAGGTCAATCATTGTAAAAAGACATAATAAGACTCCTTATGAGATATTCAAAGGAAGGATTCCTGACATCAGTTACTTTCATGTATTTGGGTGTCCTGTGTTTATACATAATCACAAGGATCACTTGGGTAAATTTGATGCCAAAGCTGATGATGGATACTTCCTAGGATATTCCCTGGTTTCTAAAGCCTTCAGGGTGTTCAACACAAGGAGACAACAAACTGAGGAAACTTATCACATTACCGTTGATGAGAGCACTGAATCCATCAGGTTCTCAAATACCTCAGTAGAAGAAATTGGTATTGATGACTCATCAAGGTATCCTCCTGATGAGTATCATCCTGAGAACAATCCCTCAACTCAATACCAAGCTGATGCTGACGTCTCCTATTACATCATCCCTCACAACCTACCCCAACCACCTATCAGTGAGTTCATTGAAACTCAGCATGTCTCTAATGAGACTGAAACCACTAAACAAATTGTTCAGGAACCCTCAGAGCAAATTGTTCCTACAAATGTCACTGAAGCACATAGTGATGAGTCACCTCATGTTCTTGAATCTGAACCTAATCAGGTTCCTTTAAGCTCAAATTCCTATCCCAAACCTCAGGATAGCTGGACTAGATCCAAAATCATTGAGCTTGTGAACATCATTGGTGAACCCACTGAAGGCATGCTCACAAGAAGCAAGGCTGCTAAACTCAAGGCCGCCACTGCCAATATATGTCTTTATGCTGACTATCTCTCAGAGATTGAGCCTAAAAATGTCAAAAAAGCCTTGACTTATGAAAGTTGGGTTCAGGCCATGAGAGATGAATTGGAACAATTTGACAGAAATTATGTCATGACCCTTGTTGAATGCCCCCAAGGTGTTTTAATCATTGGTATGAAATGGGTCTTTAAAAATAAGACCGATGAGAATGGCACAATCATCAAAAATAAAGCAAGACTAGTTGCCAAAGGATATAATCAACAGGAAGGTATAGACTATGAGGAAACCTTTGCACCTGTTGCTAGAATGAAAGCCATCAGGATCTTCCTTGCCTATGCAACTTACATGAACTTTAAAGTTTACCAAATGGATGTTAAAAGTGCATTCCTGAATGGTAACATCAAAGAAGATGTTTATGTGCAACAGCCTCCTGGTTTCGAAAGTAGTGAATACCCCAACCATGTCTACAAGCTTAACAAAGCCCTTTATGGACTGAAACAAGCACCCAGGGCATGGTATGAAACTCTTTCAGCCTTCCTGATCCAAAACAAGTTTGTCAGAGGAAAGATTGATAACACACTGTTCATCTACAGAATAAAGAGTGATGTCAGTCTTGTCCAAGTATATGTTGATGACATCATCTTTGGCTCAACAAGTTACAAACTTTGCAAACAGTTTGAGAAACTAATGACCACAAAGTTTGAAATGAGCATGATGGGTGAACTCACATACTTTCTTGGACTCCAAATTAAACAAACTGAAAAAGGAATATCAATTTGCCAAGAAAAATACCTCAGGAACCTACTGAAGAAGTATGAGCTCACTTACTGATCCTCAGTAAAGACTCCTATGGTTCCTCCAAACAACCTTGGCCCTGATCTCACTAGAAAATCAGTGAATCAAACCCAACTCAGAGGAATGATTGGCTCCCTGATGTACTTACTTGCCTCAAGGCCTGATATCCAATTCCCAGTCTACATGTGTGCAAGATACCAGGCTGACCCTAAAGAATCACATCTCACTGTTGTAAAGAGAATCATCAGGTACCTGAAGGGTACTCCAAACCTTGGTTTGTATTACCCAAAATGTTCAGGATTTGATCTCAAAGGGTACACTGACTCTGACTATGCAGGATGTAATATGGATAGGAAAAGTACTTCAGGATCCTGCCAATTTCTTGGTGGTAAACTTGTGTGTTGGAGTACAAAGAAACAACAGTCAGTGGCCATGTCCTCAGCTGAAGCTGAATATATAGCTGCTGTAGGATGTTGTGCAAATGTACTATGGATGAAGAGCCAACTGAGTGACTATGGCATTCAGTATAAGATGGTACCTATCTTTTGTGATAATACAAGTGTCATAGCCATCTCAAACAATCCAGTACTTCATCAAAGAACCAAACACATTGACATTAGATACCACTTCATCAGGGACCACATCACTAATGGAGAAATTGAACTACATTTCATTCCCACTGAATATCAGCTAGCTGATATCTTCACAAAACCTTTGGATGAACCCACTTTCACAAGATTGAAAGCTGAATTGGGCATGTTGGACATAGAATCAGGAAACTGATCAAAAGTGTTCCAACCTGATGTAAATTCTCTAGGTCCCTGATCACACCCTTCCTGAAAAAAATTTTTTAATGAAAATTCATTCAGGGGGCTCAGGATGAAAAATGGCATTGAATACCCTAACTAAATGCTCTAAGTACTTAGTTAGTAAATGTCCCAGGTAGGTAACTGATTCCTATTAAATATAGGAATATATGTCACTTACACAACTGGCATCCACTCCTTGGGCCCCCACATCTCTCTCACCAAACACCACTGAGCATTAAATGCTCCCTCACACACAAAAGTTGTGATGATTTTTTTCTCTGCAAAAGTTCATTATTTGCAGAGCCGCAAAACTGTTCACCCACGATGTGAGAGAAAATAGGGGTAATGGGAATCGTGATATTTAATGTGGATATCAAACCAACATCATTATGCCGTTTTGGTTGAATAATTTAAACCTTTGGTATCCGCAACATCACTACCCTAATTCCCACCCTATAAATACCCCCACAAAGAAGAACACACACACACTTTAAAATCTTAACAAAACTCTTGCAAAATTATTTCAAGAACTCTTTTGCTTTCAAAATCTGTGTGTGCTTCTTCTTTATTCAAAACCAGACCTTTTTTTATCATACTAAAATGGCATCTTCAAAGGTCATAAAATACGCACCGAATGTGGAATTCCAAATGGAAAGCGTAGACATCACTAAAAACAATGTGGTGGGGAACTTTGCCTACCCTGAAGGGTTCCCTGAATACAGGGATGTGGTGAAGTTCCTACAAAACTGTTTTCTCACCACCACATTCATAAAGACCCCCTCAGTCATCTATCATGACTACTTGAGGGAATTTTGGTGCTCAGCGGTGGTTAAAAACCCTGATGCGCCAAAGGAGACCAAAATCAAGTTCTCAGTGAAGAATGGGACTAAGTCCCTTATTCTTGACTACAAAACCTTTGTCAAAGCCACTGGCCTTGACTACACTGAGACTTTTGTAGCCCCACCCAGTGAAGAGGAGGTTAAATAACTCCTCTTAGAACTAGGGCCCTATGATAAGCATCATCCTGATGTTACTCCAGGGGCCCTACTGAACAAAGCCCCCATCATCAAAACATGGTTCCCTGCCCCTTGGAGGATCCTGATGACATTTGTAATTCAGGTCCTTGGGGGGAATAAGTCCTCAACTGAGCAACTAAACACTACTCAATCAATGATAGTGTACTGTCTCATTGAGGGTAAAAAGATTGACCTTGGAGAAATTATCTTCAGGGACCTCATAGGCAAATTAGGTGGGAAGTCTAGGCAAAAACACATGTCTTACCCTAGATTCATTTCCTGTGCCCTGAATGACCTACTAGGGTCTGAGTATATTAAGCCTAACAATGTCGGCTTTGAACCTGATGTCTTACATAAGGCAAACTACTCACGTGACCCTAATGAGGTAACACATGTCGCCCTGACCACATACATGCTCACTGCTATCCTGGGTGACAACATTGTTTCACCAATTCCCTCTCCCACCAAAAAGGTGAAGAAGAAGAAGGGACAGGGGTCCAGGAAGGTGGCTCAACCCAAGCCACTCGCCACTGAGACCTCTGCCCCTAAGCCTGACAATAGGGGGCAACAACAATAGACCTTGACTGCCGACACCATCAGGATCATTAGCCAATCTTTGGCCACAAAACAAAGGCCAATGGAGGGCACTGAGACATCACACTCAGTGTCCTCGGGCGAACCCGTTCCCAAAGGCCCTACTGGCATAAACAAGTCAGTGGGGTCGGAACCAACTAAACCTTCACATCCTGCTAAAGACTCTGGAAAATCACAACCAGAGTATCAGGGAGTAAGGGGTCCTATGCCCTCGGTGGGGCAGCACTACTCCACTGAGAAGGGGACCCACAAACATTCACATCCTGCCAAAGGCTCGGGTAAATCACAACCCAAGCAACAGGGAGTTCTCACCCCTAAATCTTCGACAGGCCAGCACAAGCCTGTTGGAAAGGGGGGCATAACCACTCAGGTGCCTAATGAGGACATTCGCCAATCAAAGCTTTTGTCTGAGGGCACAAAAACTCATCCCAAAGACTCAGAGGGAAACATACAACCCGCTAATAAGGACACAACATTCACGGCTCCTAGTGATGGTACTGAGAAACACCCATCAGTGCCTGAAGGGGTCACGAGGGACAAAGATTCAGAGGGACACATACCACCCGCTGATATGGAACTCACAACCAACCCCGAAGGTGCGCATAACTCGGGAACTGACCCTGAGGACCAGGTAGATAAAACCCAATCTAACGGATTTGAGGGGTCAGGACCTGGCCAAAACGAAGGCAAGTCTTCTTATGAAGAGGAGCCGGATAACCTTCCTTTGCAGATTCAGTCCCTAGCTGAAGCTCTGGCAGTTTTGTACTCTGATGATGAATTCAACAGTGATGAGGAAGTCTTCAAGGCCGGAGATGATATGGAGCTTGTGGAGACAGTCCCTGAACCAATTCCTCAGTCTCCTCAATCTTCTAACCATGACGATGCTGACACACATACCGAGCCAGAGTCCTCAGGAGATGATCAGGCTCCTCTCACTGTGAAGACCTTCACCAAATTCATCAAAAAGATTACTAACATTTTGTACAGGGGGATCACTGATGAGGTCTTTGATATGCACACTGAACAGGCGGTTCACTATCATAATCTCAAAGATGTTGTCGAAGACTTCGATGAAGATGTCAAGGAACAAAATTCCTCAGTCAACCACTCCCACTCCCTGACACAGATGATCACTCGCCTGAATCAGTTTTTGATAACCCTCAACCAGCTGAATGTAGGGGTTCAGTCGGTTCAAGACTCAGTCAAGGATGATCCTGAACTCACCAGGAAGCTACTTCAGGCATCTGAGACGTATCAGGTAAACTCAGTGGCCCTCACTGAGTTACTTGACTTGTTGAAGGGTTCTAATCTTCAGGGTCTCACCACTACTGTGGAGTCTCTCAAATCTTCCTTCATCAAAATGGAAGAATCAGTGACAGCTCAGTCCCAAAGGTCTACTTCTCTGGCATGGACCTTGGGATCTAGGATGACAGCTCTTGAACATGCACAGGCTGCACTTGACTCCAGGGTGTCCATCATTCAGCAGGATACTCAGGAGATCAAGTCTATGATGACTGAAATTTTTCAAGCCTTCAAGGGAGCATCTACTTCTTCTTCAGTACAGCCAACACTTGCCATCACTGACACTCAGGAAAATGTTGAGGGGGAGAATGCTACTGAAGCCCCTAATACTGTTGAACAAGAAGCTAGACAGCCCTCTCACACTGAGGGGGAGCATGTCACTGAAGCAACACCAATCACTGAAGTTCCACCATAGGAGGAACCAGTTTCTTCTTCTCTCAGACAAGACAGAGGCAAAAGTATTGCTACCACCTCTAGTCCTGAAATTGTGCTCAATCCAGCCTCAACCTTGGTCAGATTTGACCCTGATGCACCTATCAGGGTCCCGTTTGAAATCAATGGAGTAGTACATCATCTCACTCATGACGAAATTCAAGCTCACATGGAAAGGACTGAGACACTACTAAAGGTGGCTGAAGAAGAGAGAATGAGCAAGCCTGTTCTTATTCAGGCTGTTCATGAGGAAGCTGAAAAGATTGGGTTGAATACTGAGGCACTAGCAACTGAACAAGCTGATGCAGCCTTTAAAAAGGCTCAGGAAGAAGAGCTAAACGCTCTCAAAAGGGAAAGGGAAAACAAGCTCAGGAAGGATGCTCAAATCAGAAAACACAGGGTCGAAAAGTATACTTGGGTGATGAAAGAGAGGTTAAGACCTGAAACGATCACTGACATTCAAATCCACAGGAACACCGATCCTGTAGTGGTCACCATCTTCAGGGGACGTGATAAAAGAATACTTGACATCCATAAGCCTTTCAAGTTTGCTGACTTTGGCATCACTGAGCTTGATGAGCTTCGTTCTATCAATGCCAAAAAGAACAATGTTAGGTTCATCTAGGGATAGTTAGGTTCAAGAAAGAGAATGATGAGATTGCCTACCAAATGCCCTATAAGATTGAACAATACCGCCTCCTATCGAACATAGAAAAGGAACACAAACAAGCGGTTTACTATAGGAATGATGAGGATAGACGTAGAGGAGTTGAATATGTTATGAATAAGATACTTGGTTTCTACAAAGAATGTTTACAACTAGGTCCGGATTACAAAACTAATATAGGAGATGACCTAGAGAGTGAACTCAACGATAAGGTCACGTAGTAGCCCATGACCTTGAGTCTAGCTACAAGACTCGTAAATAAACAAAAGCGCTTCTTAGGAGGCAACCCTTGCTTTGTGTGATTTTTATCTTATTTGATTGTTATTTGTTTCCGTATGCATGCTTTATTTTTATTGTTGGTAGATCATGTTTCAAACTAAAATGGTGAAGATACTTTATTTTATCGTTTGGCTTTGTCTTAACTTCATCCAAAGGTATTTCGTAAAAGATAAGTGTAAGGGAAAACCCCAAATATGTTTTTAAGAAACCAAACCGATCATGATTCTTCACAATATTAAATGGACATGTATATTCGTATTTGTTAGAGTCAAATGCTTGTATCGAGTCATAACGATGTTTTGCAGGATTTTCTAGGAAGTAGGACAAAGTTTTTCCAAAAATTTTCCAGAAACTTAACATAAAGATTTCTGCAGGTCACTTCTGACGGCGTCAGGAAGAAATTCCTGACGGCGTCATGTGTAAAATTCTGGAAATTTTGCCAGTTTTGTTTTTCTAACGGAGTCTTAAAGTTTTTGTCGAATCTTTAGTTTTATAAACTCCAGGAAATCTGCAAACATTCATTCCACAAGCATTATATCCCTTTAATTCCTAGAAAGCAATTTAAGATATATATGTTATTTTTCTAGGTTTTGTTAGCATATATAGATTGCCGCCGATTTTATGCAAGGTTGCCTTGTTTATTTTCTCAGGTTTAACAGGTTATGTATGACAAGAAGATGATTTATATTCTGGAAGGGAAGCTTTGATTGCTCATTTTCTTGGAGGAAGATCTAACCTTATAACCAGACTATCCATACCGAGCGAATCAGGGGAGTGTTTGATTTCATTCTTTTACCTGTTTTCACTTTTACATTCTTTAATTGAACATTGGGGACAATGTTCATCCTAAGTGAAAGGGAAGGGTAAATAATGATACCTTATAGATAAACTTGCACTTGAGTTTGTTTGTTTGATGGTAGATGTGTAATAAAACTATGAGAAATACTTGTTAGTGTAATTTTAGCGCCAAATTTAAAATTTTTTACAACATTTAGGAGTGAAACTTTAGCCTTAGCAAGCGTCTCATGGATAGGATTCGTATGACTAGCACAAAACCGTACTATTTAGAAAAAAATTTCACCCAAATATGTGAGGTTCGCCTTTAGATTTGATAGGAAAAGCATTCATTATTAGTGCTTATGAGAGTACCGGTAGTATTTAGATTCTAGAACTTGCATTAGTGATGCATCCCGAGACTGCTAGTGAGACTACATTCGTGTGGTAGGATTTACTACATGATAAGAGGCATTAGGATCACCCTTGTGTTAAACCCGTATCATAATTACTTGACCATTTAAGTCATATTACTTGGCTAGTAAAGTCAACTAATTTTCCCACACCTTAGCGTTGTACTCATTTTTAATACACGAAACCCCTAGTACACCCCTCCGAGCCTATCTTTTCGTTCCTAACTTTAAGCATCTTACTTAAAGGAAGAATTTGTTACAACCCACTTATATGTACACCCAAATCGCCTTAGCCTTCCGTGTATGCACTCATCTTTAGTGCATTATTGTTATTTGTTTAAACCCTTAGTTAATTATCTAATTGATTACATGGTTGCTAAGTCGAGTCATATCCTTGTACATATTGTTTTGGGACGATTGGGAGTCATGGGTAAAGTACTATTGTTATGGAGTAATTGGGAAGAACATCATTTTATTACCCCCATACGTGCGTTAATCTTAAAAGTACTCCAAGTGTTTTGATTATCTTAATTCGAGTCACTAGATTAGTTTATTGTAAAGTATGTAAAAATTCAAGTGTAAGGGGAATGTTCATTCCCTATGATGTATTATTTTGGATGGTAGGGTAAGAGTGTATGAAAAAAAATCGAAAAAAGATAAAGAAAAATAAAAAAAATAAAAAATAAAAAAAAAAAAAAAAGAGAAAAAACATACGGACTACCATCCCGTTTCATTCTATGTTTATTTTATATTTTCTTTATTTTTCATTTATTAGCTTAAGTCGAGTCTAGTCTTGGTTAGCAACGCCGTATTGTACATGTAATTAACCAAGATGATTAACTCGCCACCAGTAAAGATTGCCTATATCCAACAAAACCGTGTATTCCATATCCCTACACCTAACGTTATAACCCTTTAAAAGATCTCTTTGATAGTTTATCCTAGGTGCTTACGCCATGTGGTGGAGGTTTTCCCAAGCCTATGGTAATCTATTTTGCTATGACAGGTAGTGAGAGATGTTTCCCATTTCCATATTGTGATATATACTTTATTACATCCGAGATATGTGAGTATCTAAACAGTATTTGTGAGGTGCTAGTGTATGACCTCCGTGCTTGTCTCTGGTCTTTAGTGGAACGATTATTTGTTGTAATTACTTTTATATTAGTGTTAAATGACCCCTAACTTGTATTTTGACTAGAATAAAAGCGCATTTGCTTGAGGACAAGCAAATCTCAAGTGTAAGGGTATATGATGAGGCGAAAAATGATCCGTTTTTAGGGGGTCATTTAAGCCGGAATTGGAATTTATTTGATCAAATATTGCCCTAAATCGTTCCTTTTGTGATTTTAGGTACTTTTGGTGTGAATTCTGGAAAAGGAAGCATTTTGGACGTTTTTTGGAGCATAAAAGTGAAGAAAACGGAAAAGTCTTAATTTTCCTTGCTGGGAACAATATCTGACGGCGTCAAGAATTAAAATGGTGACAGCCCAGTGAAAACGTGACGGTGTCAGAGCAAGGCCGTCAAGAGTAAAATTTGTGACGGCCCAGAGCAACATAACACATGACGGCATCAGATCTGGATCTAGGCAGCCCGAGAATAATATGGGCGGCGGGATGACAGCGTCAGAACTTTCTTCTTGACGTCGTCACCTTAGGAAATATATATATAGTTTTTGTTATTTTCATTCTAAAGGAGAGGAGAATTTTAGGGTCGAACTTAATAAACCCTAGCACGACTTTTACAGTATTTTCAAGGGTTTTCACCCCTTGAAACCCTTCATGTTCCATTGAGATAAGTATCCTTTCAATTCATTCAATATGTCTATGTGTTATTTGAATATATCTTACGCTTGTCTTGATTTTAACATGCTAGGCTAGATCTTTTGTGTGTTTGCTTAGATGTAATGAAACCTAGATGTTGATTATAGGTTGATTGCTTGTTTATAGTTGTAATGGATGAATGATTTCGATGTTAGGCCTAAGAAAACTGGCAGATCTCCATTATAGAGTTGGGGAAGTACGTACGCCACCCCACGATTGGTATTAAGGAATATAACCCATCATACACGCAACTGTAACAAACAATTAACCTATAAAAGATATCTAGGGAGTAGTGAAATCTAAGTAAACACAATTCTCCCATCTATTGTTCACACCACATTAGTTTAATTAGCTTTATTTACATTTCTGTTATTTTATTTTGATTGCATCTTAGTTATTGGGTTAGTTGATTAGCAACTAACTCCGCCCACTCTTCCAAAACCCGAGATTTTACTTGCTTTTATAAAAATATAAAAATACAAAAAGAATCATCCCTTACCTCTAGACCTAGTTTTTGGGCTTTCTAATCCTAGCGACACTATTCCTGAGTTGAAGGATCAATCCCCCGGTACTTGTCACTATACTATACTACAACAATCAGGTGCACTGCCTGGTGGGGGTTGTAAGCTTCTCGAGATCCCTCGAGAGGTAAAGCCTGATGCAATTCCCACGCATCAGGTGGATAGTCCTGCTCACGACCAGGGAATGGGTCAATCTGCAAATGAGGCTCGATGTAATCACGGGTCGATAGATGCTGCATCTGACGGATCGTGTGATCGTACATCCAATCAAACCTCTAGTCAGTGGTGGCTCTCCAGGTATCCATCTGACCCATCCAAGCCTCCTGATGAGCCTGCCAATCCCCCCGACCCATGTGCCGGTAGTAGTCTGCAGAGCCGACCTCATAATCCCCGTACTGCTGCTGCTGGGGTGCACCCTCATCATCGTCCTCATCATCATCACCAGCAGCATCTGCTCCCCCAATAACATACCAAGCAAAAGACCCGTCCCCCAACTCCATCACAATGTTCATCTGCTTGAGGGACTTGGCCTTCACCACCCTGCATGTACCACAATCACTCAAATACCCCATGATCTCAGGCACAAGAATCCCATAGGAACGGGCCAGGCGCATCACAAACATCCCCCCATAGATCTTATCACCTTCCTTTTCCCCCACACCTCCTTTCAGATAACTCGCCACCCAGAATGGGATGTTGCAGTATACATCCGGTGAGAATGTATACTGCAACATCCCATTTCAGATAACTCGCCACCCAGAATGGGAATTGCACCAGGCTTTACCTCTCAAGGGATCTTGAGAAGCTTACAACCTCCACCAGGCAGTGTACCTGATCGATGTAGTATAGTATAATGACAAGTACCGGGGGATTGATCGTTCAGCTAGGAATAGTGTCGCTAGGATTAGAAAACCTAAAGACTAGGTCTAGAGATTAGGGGTGATTCTTTTTGTATTTTTATATTTTTTTAGAAAGCAAATTAAAATCTCGGGTTTGAAGGAGTATGGCGGAATTAGTTGCTAGTCAACTAATCCAAAACTAAGATGCAATCAAAATAAAATACTAAAAATAAAAATAAACGATATTAAACTAGAGTTGTGAGCAATATGTGGGAGAATTGTGTTTACTTAGATTTCACTACTCCCTAGATATCTTTTACACGTTAATTACTTGTTATAGTTGCGTGGATGACGGATTGTATTCCTTAATACCATTCATGGGGTGGCGTACTTACTTCCCCAATCCTATGAGTGCCTACTTCACTCCTATGTCGAGCCGGCTAAGAAGCTCCTAACATGGGATCATTAGAATTTACTCATGCATTAAACACAACCAATAAAACCTAGTACACATCGGTTCATGTTTCCTAAGACGTTCAAGCATGTTACACAATGGAGATCTGCCAGTTTTCTTAAGCCTAACATTGAAATCATTCATCCAATACAACCATAAACAAGTAATCAACACATAATTAACATCTAGGTTTCATTAGATCTAAGCAAACACAAGATAAATCTAGCCTAGCATGTTAAAATCAAGACAAGCAAAAGATATAATCAACCAACACATAGACAAATTGATTGAATTAAAGAGAAGACTTATCTCAAAAGCACATGGAAGGATTCAAGGGGTGAAAACCCTTGAAAGCACTGTAAAATATGACCTAGGGTTTACAAAGTTCGGCCCTAGTTTTCTCCACACAAGTTCCTCCCTAATGAATGAAAAATAGAAAAGTATATATAGAGTTTAGAAGGTGACGGCGTCAAGAACAAATGTCTGACGCCGCCATCTCGCCGCCAAATAGTTCCTCGGACTGCCTAGATCTGGGTCTGACGTCGTCATGTGTACACCTTGTGCAGGCTGTCACCAATTTAACTCTTGACGCCCTTGTTGTGACGCCGTCAGGTTTGCACTGGGTCGTCACCACTTTTACTCTTGACGCCGTCATGATATTCCTCTTGACGCCGTCAGGTACTGTTCTCAGATTGGAAAATTAAGTCTTTGGCGTTTTCTTCACTTTTATGCTCCAAAAACGTCCGAATTGCTTCCTTTTCCAGAATTCATTCCCAAAGTACCTAAAATCACAAAAGGAAAGATTTAGGGTAATATTTGATCAAATAAATTCAATTCCGGGCTTAAATGACCCCCTAAAAGTGGTTCATTTTTCGCCTCATCATATACCCTTACACTTGAGATTTGCTTGTCCTCAAGCAAATGCGCTTTTCTTCTAATCAAAATACAAGTTAGTCATTTAACACTAATATAAAAGTAATTACAACAAATAATTGTTCCACTAAAGACCAATAGACAAGCACAGAGGTCATATACTAGCACCTCACAAATAGTGTTTAGATACTCACATCTCTCGGGTGTAATAAAGTAATATCACAATATGGAAACGGAAAATATCTCTCACTACCTGTCATAGCAATATAGATTACCATAGGCTTGGGAAAGGATCAAACCTCCACCACATGGCGTAAGCACCTAGGATAAACTATCAAAGAGGTCTTTTAAAAGGGTTGTAACGTTAGGTGTAGGGATATGGAATACACGGTTTTGTTGGATATAGGCAGTCTTTACTGGTGGCGAGTTAACAATCTTAGTTAATTACATGTACAATATGGCGTTGCTAAGCCAAGACTAGACTCGACTTAAGCTAATAAATCAAAATAACAAAAACATAAAATGAACATAGAATGAAACGGGATGGTAGTCCGTATGTTTTTTCTCTTTTCTCTTTTTTTTCTATTTTTTTTTTTTTCTTTTTCTTGTTTTTTCGATTTTTTTTTTTTTTTTTTTTTTTTTTTTGCATACACTCTTACCCTACCATCCAAAATAGTACATCATAGGGAATGAATATTCCCCTTACACTTGAATTTTTACATACTTTACAATAAACTAATCTAATGACTCGAATTAAGATAATCAAAACACTTGGAGTACTTTTTAGATTAACGTACATATGGGGGTAATAATATTATGTTCTTCCCCATTACTCCATAAAACAAGTACTTTACCCATGAGTCCCAATCGTCCCAAAACAATATGTACAAGGATATGACTCGACTTAGCAACCATGTAATCAATTAGATAGTTAACTTAGGGTTTAAACATATAACAATAATGCACTAAAGATGAGTGCATACACGGAAGACTAAGGCGATTTGGTTGTACATTTAAGTGGGGTGTAACAAATTCTTCCTTTAAGTAAAATGCTTAAAGTTAGAAACGAAAAGATAGGCTCGGAGGGGTATACTAGGGGTTTCGTGTACTAAAAATGAGTACAACGCGAAGGGTGTGGGAAAAAAATAGTTGACTTAACATCCAAGTAATATGACTTAAATGGTCAAGTAATTATAATACGGGTTTAACACAAGGGTGATCCTAATGCCTCTTATCATTTAGTAAATCCTACCACACGAATGTAGTCTCACTAGCCGTCTCGGGATGCATCACTAACGCAAGTTTTAGAATCTAAATGCTATCGGTACACTCATAAGCACTAATAATAAATGCTTTTCCTATCAAATCTAAAGGCGAACCTCACATATTTGGGTGGAAAATTTTTCTGAATAGTACGGTTATGTGCTAGTCATACAATCTCCTATCCATGAGACGCTTGCTATGGCTAAAGTTTCACTCTAAATGTTGTAAAAAAATTTAAATTTGGCGCTAAAATTGCACTAACAAGTATTTCTCATAGTTTTATTACACATCTACTGTCAAACAAACAAACTCAAGCGAAAGTGTATCTGTAAGGTATCATCATTTTACCCTCCCCTTACACTTAGGAAGAACATTGTCCCCAATATTCAAGTAAAGAATGTAA
The DNA here is from genome assembly GCA_030686995.1 of Artemisia argyi. Classification (NCBI taxonomy): domain Eukaryota; kingdom Viridiplantae; phylum Streptophyta; class Magnoliopsida; order Asterales; family Asteraceae; genus Artemisia; species Artemisia argyi. The sequence continues at coordinate 64,836,800 of CM060679.1, read as the reverse complement.
AAGTGAAAAAAGTAAAAAGAATGAAATCAAATACTCCCCTGATTCGCTCGGTATGGATAATAAGGTGGCCAGGTTAGATCTTCCTCCAAGAAAATGAACAATCAAAGTTTCCCTTCCAGAAAAATAAATCATTTTCTTGTCATACATAACCTGTAAAACCTAAGAAAACAGACAAGGCAACCTCGCATAAAATCGGCGGCAATCTACATATGCTAATAAATCCTAGAAAACAAAATAAGATATAATGCTTGTGGAATGATGTTTGCAGATTTCCTGGAGATTATAAAACTAATAATTCAACAAAAACTTTAAGACTCCGTTAGAAAAACAAAACTGGTAAAATTTCCAGATTTTTATATGTGACGCCGTCAAGAGTAAACTCGTGACGCCGTCAGAAGTGACCTGCAGAAATTCTTATGTTAAGTTTCCGGAAAATTTCTGGAAAAACTTCGTTCTACTTCCTGGAAAATCCTGCAAAACATCATTATGACTCGATACAAGCATTTGACACTAACAAATATGAATATACATGTTCACTTAATATTGTGGAGAATCATTAAAAACATATTTGGGGTTTCCCCATACACTTATCTTTTGCGAAATACCTTTGGATGAAGTTAAGACTAAGCCAAACAATAAAATAAAGTATTTTCACAATTTTATTTTGAAACATGATCTACCAACAATAAAAATAAAGCATGCATACGGAAGCAAATAACAAACAAACAAAAAATAAAAATCACACAAATAAAAATACAGAAAACATGGGTTGCCTCCCAAGAAGCGCTTGTTTTTGTTCGAGTCACGAGCCTGACTCTACCCTTATTTCATGGAAATAGGGGAGGTGTTCCCTACACTTAGGATTAAGTGCGGGTGAAAGTAGCGATACATACCCTTAGGGTGGAAATATCCCATGTAAGGAAAGAGTAGTGGATGAATTATTTGCTCAAAAGGGTGTGCTTCTATCATCATAACCTTACCTAATTCAATCGGGTTAATGGGTGGATTAAGATTTTCTCCTAGAAAGGGATCATTTTCTATCAACTTCAAGATACTACTAGTTAGGGATCCATTTTGACTTAATAAACCCGGTTTAAACCCATAATATTTCTTATGATCAATCATGAATGGGTGATGCAAGTATGTAAGGTCATGATTCACTCTTATGTCAGCTTCCTCTCTACAAGGCTTAGAGTCTGCTACCTTTATCCCAAGACTACCCGGACTATATGGTTTGATGGGTGGATCGAGACCTTTTTTAATTCCTAAACTTTCATCCAAAGATGGAAGATTAGGTAATGGATTTGGTTGAGGCTCCGATTCATCAAAACTAGGAACTTCCTTAGAACTAAGAGAAAGGTTGTGACTACACGTATTCAAGCCTATTTCATCTAGTTGTGTTTGGTCCAAGGGCTCTACCTCAATTGGGGTTCCTATAGTCTCTTCTACTTCTTCCGGGTAAGTCACAGGTGGTGTGTATTCCTCAAGTGATGGTGGGATTTGTGGGGTACTTTGTAGGTTTGTGTTATTTACCTCATCCTTCCTTTTCTCAACATCACCTATATCCTCATCACGTGTTTTAGTAGAATCTAACCTAAACATGTTCCTAAGTATCTAAAATCCTTCTCTAGCCATTTCAAGTTCTAAGTCTGATTCATAAGAACCTTCCTCAATAACTTGATTACAATGTTCAATTTACCTAAAGGATTCATCTTTTTGCTTACTATGATCATGTTCGGCTAAATCCTCCTTAATTGTTTCCTCAAGTTGTGATGTATACAAACCCATCAATTCATTGAACTCATGGTTCACGGTTAGGAGGCTTTCCTCAAAAATTTTCAAAATGGTCTTACTAAAAGGAATTGATCCTAACAATGATTGTTTAATATAGGCCACACATGTGCATAACTCATCAAACCTATCAAACTTTACACCCATCTCCTCTTGTATATAGCTAAGATCACTTAAAAATTCATTGGAACAACAGGAAGCAAATCTATCCGAGTAAACTAATTGTTCCTCTATTGTTAATGATCTAAATGGAATCTCATCCGCCATGAAGACAAATGAAAATGGTTTTACAAACAAAGGGCACAAAGAAAAAGATAGACTAAAGGAATCTTATAAAAATAAAAATAAAAATCTCACTAGAAAGGAATCTAGCAAGTAGACCTAATAAAAAGAGATTCTAACCTAGACAATAACTATTCCCCGGCAGCGGCGCCAAAAACTTGGTAGCGTGGGAATTGCACCAGGCTTTACCTCTCAAGGGATCTCGAGAAGCTTACAACCCCCACCAGGCAGTGTACCTGATCGATGTAGTATAGTATAATGACAAGTACCGGGGGATTGATCGTTCAGCTAGGAATAGTGTCGCTAGGATTAGAAAAACTAAAGACTAGGTCTAGAGATGAGGGATGATTCTTTTTGTATTTTTATATTTTTTTAGAAAGCAAATTAAAATCTCGGGTTTGAAGGAGTATGGCGGAATTAGTTGCTAGTCAACTAACCCAAAACTAAGATGCAATCAAAATAAAATACTAAAAATAAAAATAAACGATATTAAACTAGAGTTGTGAGCAATATGTGGGAGAATTGTGTTTACTTAGATTTCACTACTCCCTAGATATCTTTTACACGTTAATTACTTGTTATAGTTGCGTGGATGACGGATTGTATTCCTTAATACCATTCATGGGGTGGCGTACTTACTTCCCCAATCCTATGAGTGCTTACTTCACTCCTATGTTGTTGAGCCGGCTAAGAAGCTCCTAACATGGGATCATTAGAATTTACTCATGCATTAAATACAACCAATAAAACCTAGTACACATCGATTCATGTTTCCTAAGACATTCAAGCATGTTACACAATGGAGATCTGCCAGTTTTCTTAAGCCTAACATTGAAATCATTCATCCAATACAACCATAAACAAGTAATCAACACATAATTAACATCTAGGTTTCATTAGATCTAAGCAAACACAAGATAAATCTAGCCTAGCATGTTAAAATCAAGACAAGCAAAAGATATAATCAACCAACACATAGACATATTGATTGAATTAAAGAGAAGACTTATCTCAATAGCACATGGAAGGATTCAAGGGGTGAAAACCCTTGAAAGTACTGTAAAATATGACCTAGGGTTTACAAAGTTCGGCCCTAGTTTTCTCCACACAAGTTCCTCCCTAATGAATTAAAAATGGAAAACTATATATAGAGTTTAGAAGGTGACGGTGTCAAGAACAAATGTCTGACGCCGTCATCTCGCCGCCAAATAGTTCCTCGGACTGCCTAGATCTGGGTCTGATGCCGTCATGTGTACACCTTGTGCAGGCCGTCACCAATTTAACTCTTGACGCCCTTGTTGTGATGCCGTCAGGTTTGCACTGGGTCGTCACCACTTTTACTCTTGACGCCGTCATGATATTCCTCTTGACGCCGTCAGGTACTGTTCTCAGCTTGGAAAATTAAGTCTTTGGCGTTTTCTTCACTTTTATGCTCCAAAAACGTCCGAATTGCTTCCTTTTATAGAATTCACTCCCAAAGTACCTAAAATCACAAAAGGAACGATTTAGGGTAATATTTGATCAAATAAATTCAATTCCGGGCTTAAATGACCCCTAAAAGTGGTTCATTATTCGCCTCATCAGTAGAAGAGGTCAGAAGCAGTGACATGGTGGTTGGAGCTATGGTGTCCTGCTAAGCTGTAGGTGATACACCTATGGAATAACCTAACCCTAAGATCCCTGATGAAGGTCGCTCCAGTAGTAGAGGTATACCCCCATTCCCTATGATCGGCCAAAATGTAGCACATCTCAAATCATTCCTCATTGTCTCACCACCCAACAACCTACGCATAAACCCACCCTGAGTCGTCTCATGCTAACTGTACAAACCCAACCTCCAACCAAACTCTTCGACTGAACAAGTCCTATGCTCACCTGCTAACCTAAAGTAAAGAGTAGTACCCATCACATCATTTCTTGCCTCAGCCAAATGAAAACGGAAAGTAGCAAAGAATTCATGCACCAACTCGTTATAAATTAGTTCCCACACTCTAATCAACCTCTCCCATTGAGGACCGGTTAATGCATCAATTTGGAAGCATTGGAGAAAGGCTTGCTCGAGGCTTTGATTGCTCAAGAAATTCCAATCAATCACTGCCCCACTATCAATCTGGTGGTAGAGCAATTCGGCATATTTGGTAGTGGAGGCATCATCATCAAACATACTCCAACTAAGGAGCGTGTCACCCAAGTTCTCATGTTGAGATCTTGAGGAACTCCCCCGGTTGTGTCTAGAACGCTTGCTCATTTTCCTGGAACAAAATGGGATGGAATGAAAGTGATTAGAATAAGAGTTTTAAGGAATCTTAGGTTATCAGACCCTCCTGACGCTGTCAGACCATAAAGGCTGACGCCGTCAAGTATAGCAAATACTTGAAAATGCAATTACGAGGGAAAAATCAATTTTCAAACTCTAAATCCCTGAGCCAAACACCCCTTTTGCCAGAACCTATGGGTGGTGGATCAATAATTCGTGGGTTGAATATTTTTTTCTCGTAATCGACTCACGAACCCTATCAATTACTATTACCAAATGCCTTAATCGTGGTCACACAACACCAATACAAGGGCATTACAATTTCTAGTAATGAATCCATTTTAGGGTTTCGGATAATGGGGCTTTTCAAAATCGATGGGTCCTAAGCATAATTGAATGAATGAGGATGAAGAAAAATCACTTACCACGTGTAGAGTAACGACAAGAGATGCAGGAGTTGATCTTGAAGGTTATGTGTGAAAGTATCAAGTGGATATGGTTTGTGAGGTATGTGGTGAAAGTAATGGAAAGGAGGTTAATATTGCTGAAAATGCGAGGTGACGGTGTCATGAGTAAATTCTGACGCCGTCAGATACCCGGATCATGACTATTTTGTGACAATTCCAATATGAGTCCCTATGCTTTTGTCAATAGCTTATCAAGGTCATAAACTATGATAGCCATTCTCGTTAGTGGAGTCCGCCAGGGTCAAATGTTTTGTTACTGTCAAGAGAGGTGGTATGGTTTTGAATAGGTCTGGTTACAATTCCGTTCAGGTCACAATCTCCATATTGGTAAGTAATGGGTAAGGGAAGAAATTTTTCCATAGAAGCTTTTGAAGTGGTAGTGTGTTTGAGGTGCACCCTTTTCACACCGGGTTTAAAACCAAACGAACGTTTTTTAGCTTCGTGCAAATCAGGAAGCGTGACTTGCAAGCTTCCAATGAAGATGCTGTGGATTTGCGAGTTCTTTTCTTCTTGATGGGGCTCATGGAAGTAAGGAGAATCTGAAGGTGAATCACCTGGGGAGGTTTTTCCATTATCCCCTCTTTCACATATCACCATATGGGATAGGAGTTCAAAGATTTTTTCAATTTTTCTTGGTGTGGATTTTTCCCTAATCTTCTCCTTAATTCTTGATATAAACTCATCAGCCAAGTCCATAAAAGCATTCCTAGTGCTTTCCATGAGAGTTTCTAGTTGTTGAATCTACCTCTCCTGATTGTTCATAAAAGTTATCATTATCCCTTCGAACTCCTCTTGTCGCGAACGTTCAGGAAAGGTATGTTTACGAATTGCACTCACATGTCTATCGGGATTTACTTCGGTTTCAGCTGCAGGCATTTCAGTTTTCATTAATTCCTTAACCTGCTTTCGATGTTCTCCAATAACTGTTCTTGGGTTGCATTCACGTAGTTTAGACTCCCTTCTTCCAAGAACATTGGGTCCTCCCATCCTTCTTCTTCGTATTGTGCTAAGCCTTCAATAACCTCCCAGCACTTATCAATGCTAAGTCTGCTTAGTCTACCATTGGCAGCGTAATCTATGGCCCTTTTAGTTTGATGACTAACACCATCGTAAAAGATTTGGATTTGGAGCCAAAGATCTATGCCATGATAAGGGACTTTCTGGAGTAAGTCCTTGAAACGAGTCCATGCTTCATAGAGAGTTTCACCTTGATGTTGTTGGAATATCAAGATGTCATTTCTAAGCTTAGTAGTTCTCCCCGGTGGGAAAATTGAGCAAGGAAATGAGTGGTAAGATCATCCCAAGAGGTGTTGGATCCCGCGGGTAAACATTCAAGCCATTGACTAGCTTGGTCACGTAGAGAGAATTGGAAGAGACGCAATCGGGTCGTCTCTCGAGTTCAAACATCAAGGTCTATTGAATCTACGATTTTTAGGAAATCCTTGAGATGTTGATTACGATCTTCGGAACGAAGTCCATGGAATGCACATCCGCTTTGCACCAACCGGATGGTGTCGAATCGCAAGGGAGACACATTGGCTCCTTGAGTGAGCTCAATGGTGTTTCGATAGCCTTTGTGTCTAGGATGGGAGTACTCTCCTAAAGTTCGGGGTCTAGAAGGTTGGTTTGGTTGTGGTGGGTTTTGTGGATGGTTTTGTTGTGCTGGGTTGATGGGATCAAAGAGATTACCACCTTCCATGATGGCGGATGGCAAAGGTTACGAACAAAGGAACGAAGAAAAAGATACACTAAAGGAACCTATAAAAATAAAATAAAAATCTTTCTAGAAAGGAATCTAGCAAGTAGACCTAATAAAGAGAAATTTTAACCTAGACAATAACTATTCCCCGGGCTGCGGCGCCAAAAACTTGATGCGTGGAATTGCACCCTCGCAAAAGGTTTTACCTCTCAAGGGATCTTGAGAAGCTTGCAATCCCCACCAGGCAGTGTACCTGACCGTTGTAGTATAGTATAGTGATAAGTACCGGGGGATTGATAGTTCAACTCAAAGAATAGTGTTCGCTAGGGTTAAAACTCAATTAAACTAGGTCTAGAGGTGAGGGATGATTCTTTTTGTATTTTTATATTTTAAATGAAAGCAAGTAAAATCTCGGTTTTGGAAGGAGTGGGTGGAATTAGTTGCTAATCAACTAACCCAAATAACTAAAGATGCAATCAAAATAAAATAAACTAAACTTAAACTAAATTATGGCGAAAACAATAATGAGAGAAAATGTGTTTACTTAGATTTCAATACTCCCTAGCTATCTTTTACCGGTTGATTAGTTTGTTACAATTGCATGGACGACGGGTTATATTCCTAAATACCATTCATAGGGCCGTGTATGATCTTCCCTAACTCTATAAGCTTCTACCTCTTCCTATGTCGAGCCGACTACTAGCTCCTAACATGGCCTCATTAGTAGTTACCTATGCATTAAATACAACCAGTATATCATAGTACACCTCCGATCATGTTTCTTAAGACGTTCAAGCAAGTTACCAATTGGAAGTCTGCCAATTTTCTTAAGCCTAACATCGAATTCATTCATCCACAACAATTATAAACAAACAACCAACCCATAATCAATATCTAAGTTTCATTACATCTAAGCAAACAAAAAGAAAACCTAGCCTAGCATGTTAAAGAGAAGACAAGCGTAAGATATAATCAAACAACATATAGACATATTGAATGATTTGATGAAAGACTTATCTTCAATTAAGCATGGATGAAACAAGGGTTTGAAACCCTCAAAATATCAGTAAAATTCGTCTAGGGTTTACTCCCTTCAAAGTTGCACACAATGAATGAAAAATAGAAAACTATATATAGATTTTACATCCTGATGGCGTCAAGAGTTAGGTCTGACGCCGTCAACTCGCTGCCAAAATAATACAGGTATTGCCTAGATCCAGTTCTGACGCCATCACTCTTTGTGTACTCTGGGCCGTCTCTTTTTGTATTATACGTGACGGCCTTGGCGACCCTAAAGGGTGACGTCGTCACGAACTCTTTAGAAAACTTTCTGGCGCGTCACGTGTATTTGATTTATCCACCTCTTTGTCAAGTCTTGACGCCGTCACTAGCATCCTGTGACGCCGTAATGTACAATTTGCAGCATGATTTTGAAACTTTGTCGTTTTCTTGACTTTTTCACTCCAAAAATGTCCAAAATGCTTCCTTTTGTAAATTTCCTCTCAAAAGTACCTAAAATGACAAAAGGAATGATTTAGGGCAATATTTGATCAAATAATCTCGTCTTTGGCCTTAAATGAACCCCCAAAAGCGGTACACTTTTCGCTTCATTAGTAGGTGTGTAATAAAACTAAGAGAAATACTTGTTAGGGCAATTTTAGCGCCAAATTTAAAATTTTTTATAACATTTATGAGTGAAGCTTTAGTCTTAATAAGCGTCTCATGGATAGGAGTTGTATGACTAGCACAAAAACTGTACCACTCAAAATTTTCCACCCCAAATATGTGAGGTTCGCCCCTAGATTTGTTTGGAGAAGATGCTTATGAGTGTACCAGTAGTACTTAGATTCTAGAACTTGTGTTAGTGATGCATTCCGAGACCGCTAGTGAGACTACATTCTTGTAGTTAGGATTTACTACATGATTAGACGCATTAGGATAACCCTTGTGTTTAAACCCATATCATAATTACTTGACCAATGAAGTCATAATTACTTGACTAGTAAATTCAATTAATTTTTCCCACACCTTTGCGATGTACTCATTTTTAATACACGATACCCCTAGTACACCCCTCCGAGCCTATGTTTTTCGTTTCTAACTTTAAGCATTTTACTTAAAGATATAATTTGTTTACAATCCACCCCAAATGTACAACCAAACCGCCTTGGCCTTCCTTGTATGCACTCATCTTTAGTGCATTATTGTTACATGTTTAAACCCTTATTTAATTGTGTAATTGATTACATGGTTGCTAAGTCGAGTCATATCTTGTACATATTGTTTTGGGACGATTGGGACTCATGGGTAAAGTACTAGTGTTATGGAGTATTGGGGAAGAACATCATTCATTACCCCTATATGTGCGTTAATATTTAAAAAGTACTCCAAGTGTTTTGATTATCTTAATTCGAGTCATTAGAATTTCCGTGCTTGTTTTGGTTGGAGTGGAACGATTATTTGTTGTAATTACTTTTATATTATTGTTAAATGACCCCTAGCTTGTATTTTGAATAGAATAAAAGCGCATTTGCTTGAGGACAAGTAAATCTCAAGTTTAAGAGTATTTGATAAGGCGAAAAGTGTACCGCTTTTAGGGGTCATTTAAGCCCAAAGTCGAGATTATTTGATCAATTATTACCCTAAATCGTTCCTTTTTTCATTTTAGGTACTTTGGAGAAGAAATCTGGAAAAGGAAGCATTTTGGACGTTTTTGGAGCGAAAAAGTGAAGAAAACAAGAAAGTCTCCAAATAAAGCTGAAAGCAGTGCTTGACGGCCTCACGCTTTGGAGGTGACGGCGTCACGTTATGGCAAAAAGGTGGATAAAAAGTATAACGAGACGTGCCAGAATATTTTTGGACTTTAACACGTGACGGCGTCACCAAGGCCGTCACGTGTAATTTACTCTTGACTGCCATGAGAAGAATAATACATGACGGCGTCAGATCTGGATCTAGGCAATACGAGAGTTTCTTTGGCGTTGAGTTGACGGCGTTAGGATTTACACGTGACGCCGTCATACCCAAAAACTATATATAGTTTTCTATTTTTCATTTGTTAAGAGATGAGAACTTTGGGATAGTTTTGGAGAAACCCTAGCACGAATTTTACCTTACTTTTAAGGGTTCCAAACCCTTGTTTCATCCATGTTTGATTGAAGATAAGTGTTGAGGCAACATGATCAAGATCTCTTTATGTTTTAATGATGACAAATAAACCATCGAAACACATAAAATAACAAACGTTAGCTCAAAATCGCTGGAGCCAATGTTTGCTCCTGGCGCGCTGCCCGCGTGTCAACGCGCGGGTGACGCGCTAGGAGTCTGTATAGTTCTGGGCGAATTTTGAAAGTCGGCTTTCCCCTTACACTACAAATGTGGATCTTTCAATATAGGTATAAATATGTTATGTGATTAATTGAGAACACTCGAAACGAGTTTTGAGACTTGAGAGATCCCACTTTTAGAACACCCATTTACGGGAAAACGCCAACTCATGTTTTCTAACTATCGCCTCTAGCCAAGGCTTTTCTAAACTTAGGGAGCTTGTATATTTCATGTAACATCGTGTTGAAGCATCCATATGCTCATATCCCGTGCTTACGTCTTCTCTAATTACGTAACGGGTTTACTCCCTTATTGGTCAAACTAAGTCAAAGGTCACTTTGCGTAAACGTATCCTTTCCCATTTGGGTTATGCTTTACATCAAGGCAAAGCAGTTAACTTGTTTGAACCAAGGTATTAGTTGAGAACGTCGAGTCGTGGAAAGTCACAAGATATGAAACTATGGATTCTCGACGTTGTGTTACTTGAACTTATAAGTAACCTATGATTTTCTCAACTTATAATCTTAATTGTATAAACCTTTTCTTCTTAATGACAATTAGATTATGCCTTAATCCTCTCTTAATCCCAATTATACATAAGACAAAACCAATCATATCCAAATCAAATATTCTCTTACACAATCTCTTACACCCTTACATATTCCTTTACACACTACATCTAAACCATCCATTCTCTTACAACTCATCTCAACCTTCTAATTTCAACACATGGGATTTAATTTGAAGCCCTAATAAGGCTCTCTCATCCAAACCATTGATTTCAAATTACAACACATCACAATCATCCATCCAACCCCTCATATCTGTATCATCACATGGGCTTGATCTCAACCATTGAATTCAAACTAAACTCATCTCAACCATCCATCCAATCTCTCCTATCTATGCCACCACATGTGTTTGATCCTAGCCATTGAATTCAAACCAAAACCATCTCAACCATTGATCCACACTTCTTCCCTAAGCAAAGGAGGATCTCTTTGATCTCCACCATCTATTTCAAATGAAACCATCTCAACCCTCCATTTCTCCTTTCCCCCAAGCAAAGCATATTCCCTTGGAATATCTTTCTCAACCCTAACCTATGCTTGATCTTAACTATCCATTTCAAGTGAACTCATCTCAACCATCCACATTCCACACATGCCAAATTGTTTGAAAACCAAGGGAGGCTCCCTTTGATCCTAGCCATCCAATTCAAACCATTTCATCACAACCCTCAATCTCATTCTTCCCCCCAAGAATTGGAATATTCTTTGGTATATTCTTTCTCTCTTTTCTATGCCATGTGAGGAGATACACTTCTACCCCTTCCAAATTACCCTATCTACACTTTATTCCTTTGGTAATTTTGTTTCTCTTTAAACACTTCACAAAACATTTTCCAAATTGGCTATTTGAGTTGGCAAACCTTAGAATGATTAATGTTAAGGTTTAGTGTGAAGTACAATTGGGGGTTTAGCAAGGATAGGTATTTGTTAGGTCCAACACCCAAGTTTTGGGAAAACATGAGACAGAGTACTGGCGCGCTGCCCGCGCGTTGACGTGCGGGTGACGCGCCGGCCTCGGTAAATTTTTCTCAAGTTTGGGTCTTGGCCTATAAATACCACCCTAGCCTCTTGTATTCCTAACCCCTTGCCATTATTCTTTCTCTCTAGATTCCTTCTCTCTAAACACTCTCAAATCTCTCTATCTCTCTATCTCTAATCTTGTGTTCTTGATTTTCATACTAAGGTCTTTGAAAGAACACATATCTTTGCAAGAGAAGAATCACAAGAACCTAATCCACTCTTGTGATTGTGTCGAGGGTCTTCTTTCTTATACCCTTTCTATTACAATCGAGTCACTAGGTTAGGTTAGGACTTGGTTGAACAAACATATATTTATTCATTCAAATTGTTTGTAAGGGAAGTCTTGTGTCTTGGTGACCAAGCCTAGATCATTGGGGATCTAGTTGGGGTTTGATATTTCCGAGTGGAAGTCTTGGTAGTGATCTTTGTGATCCTTAGGTGAAGTCGAGTCGCGAGATTCTTTTGGGTGGTTTCCGAGGGCGGAATCCCGTGTGAGTAACTCCTTCTTTGTGAGCATCGATATTGGTGAATATCGGTGGAGTGAATTGTAACGGTTTGTAGTCCACCGAAAGGATTATACTAGTGAATAGTATCGGAGTCGCGGATTCGCAACTGGACGTACGGATGATATAAACCCCCCATCCCGAACCAGTATATATCATTGTGTTCTTTACTTGCTTTATATACTTTGGTTGCGTTAGTGGTTGTTGGATTATTGTACAACCACTTGGTGTTCTCTTTGGCATAAAGTTTTTTAAACATCATAAAAGCCTAAGAAACTGTATTCACCCCCCCCCCCCCCCTCTACGGTTCTACAATTGGTATCAGAGCGGTATACTCAAGTTTTTGAGCATTAAAGCCTTCCCGAGAAGTCATTTTAAGTCAAAAACTTCTTTGCCAATAATCTAAAATCCTAACTAAGGTTTTTGGAAAAGTAGAGTATAGATCCATGGCTCAAGAGAACTATGTTTAGGGGTGTTCTATGCAAAGACCACCTTTGCTAGAAACCGATGGGTTTTGCTTTTGGAAAACCAGATTTGAGACCTATGTTAGGTCCAAAGATCTTGATTTGTGGGAAATCATCCAAAATGGCAACTTTGAGTTTATGGTGGAAGACTCGGAAACAAAATTGTTGGTGAAAAAGCCACATATGGATCTTAATGATGATGAAAGAAGAAAGCTTGGTAAGATTGATGAAGCCAATATGTTGATCTATAATGCTCTACCTCGAAGGGAGTTCGAGAGGGTTCATATTTGCAAGACCGCCAAGGAAATTTTGCACTCTCTCATCATCACTCATCAAGGCAACTATCAAGTGAAAGATTGCAAGATCGATTTACTCATACAAAAATATGAGAAGTTCTTAATCTCGGATGAAGAAACCATTGATAATGGGTACACAAGGTTCAATGCTATAATCACTAGTCTCACGGCTCTTGATCCTAGCTTCTATAACAAGAACCATGTGAGAAAGTTTCTTCGAGCACTTCCGGTGAAGTGGAGACCAAAGGTGACGGCCATAGAAGAAGCCAAGAATTTGGCGGAACTACCTCTTGACGAGCTCATTGCAAATCTCAAAGTCTATGAGATGATTCTTGAGAACGACAAGGCAAGTACCAAAGACAAGAAGGAGAAGGTTAAGTCTTTGGCTCTTAAAGCTAAAGTCATTAGTACTCAAGCTAGTGATGATAGTGATGCTCAAGAGGATAGCAATGAAGAAGATGATATGAATGACGAAGAGTATAATCTCGTGGCTAAGAACTTTCGGAGGTTCTTTAGGAAAGGAGGTAACTTTGGTAGCAGAAATCGGTTTGGAAACCGAGATAATGGTGGAAGGAAGAATTTTGGGGGAAACCGAAGTGGTGACAACAAGGTCGGTGAAAGCTCAAGACGCACACAAGGGTGTTACAATTGCGGAGAAAAGGGTCACTTCATCAATGAATGTCCTAAGCCGAAAGTGAACAAGGCATTCGTTGGAGGAGCGTGGAGTGATAGTAAAGATGAAGACCAACCAACAAATGACGCTACGTGTCTTATGGCCCAAGAGAAATTTGAGGCATCTCTAAACCCTTCCTCTTCTAATAACTTAGATATTATCAATTTGCAAAAGGAGAATGAGGAACTAGTTAAGTTTAATGATGATTTTAGAAAAACCCTTGATAGAGCTCTCAAAGAAAAACATCTTCTTGAATTAGAAAATGTTAAATCTAAAGAAAGGGTTTGTGAACTTGAAAGTAAAGTAAAAACACTAGAACATTGCAAAGGGATGATTGAACCTTGTAAAAGTTGTGAAGTACTCACACTTGAGGTTAACTCTTTGAATGAAAAAGTGTTGGAACTTCAAAAAGAGTCATTAAGCTTTTCAACATATAAAAAGAGCACAAACGATTTAGAAGAATTAATAAGTCGGCAAAAGGTGTCTCAAGACAAGGGAGGTCTTGGATTTTTTAAATAAGGTACAACCACTCCTATAAGCCTAACAAAACCAATAACATTTGTAAAGGCTAAAGAAAACGAGGCTCCAAAAATCCCCAAGGCTGACGCGCTGGCTGATGCGACAACTCGCCATCAGCGCGCCAGGCCTCTGAGGAAAATTGGACCTCCATTAAACGATAACATTAAACCAATTACTCCTCAAGCTCCTCTTGTAAGTACTCAAGGTAATCAAGCTCCTATTGCAAAAAGAGAGAACACAAAACAATTTTCTAACTCAAACTCTCGCAATGGACTTGGATACTCACAACCTCGAGTAAATCATAGACCATTTTTCATACACCTAATATGAGATCTTCTACCTCATACAACCAAAGACCATCATTTCATAACAACCAAAGAAGAAATTTTTCTAACTATGATCAAGAGTCTTCTCAATACCAATACGATAATTACCAAAGGAGAGACAACTCCTATTCAAACCAAAACTTCTTTAGAACACATGCATATCATAACTATAGATCAAGTTATCAAACTCAAAATGACTATCAAAACAATCCTTGGTCCGCATTTTCTAAATATGGTATTGAGAAATTATGTGTCTTACTTCAAGACCCAAGAATGTTTAACTTGGGCACTTTAAATGCTAACCAAAATGGACCCAAGAAACAATGGGTACCAAAGGCATGAGTTGTAATTTTGTTGTAGGTTTGCCTCAAAAGTGATCTACAACCGGATGAGTGGGTAGTGGACAGTGGTTGCACTAAACACATGACTGGGAATAGAAGATTGTTCACATCATACACGGCGTATAATAGCAAGCAAGTCATTTTTGGAAGCAATCTTAACGGCAAAATTTTCGGCAAAGGTAATGTCCTTCATGACTCCATAGAAATCTCCAATGTTGAGCATGTTAGGGGTCTTAGTTTCAATTTGATTAGTGTGAGTCAATTATGTGATGATGATTGTGAGGTCAAATTTACTAAAGTAGATTGCACTATTAGTAAAAATGGTGTTGTGTTAGCAAAAGGTCATAGGAGAGATAACTTATATACATGCAAGTTGGGTGAAAACTCTAAGCAACACATATGTCTTGCGTCCATGGTGGACAACTCAACACTTTGGCATAGGAGGTTAGGTTACGCCAATATGAGGTTAGTCCAAAACCTAGCCTCTAACGAGCTAGTACGGAATTTACCAAAGTTGAGCTTTGAAAGGCATTATTGTGACACATGTCTAGGGAGTCAAGGTCAAACCAATAATAGGAATAAAAAGGAAGTGTCAACTAGTAAGGTTTTAGAATTTATTCATGTGGATTTGTATGGTCCATCTCCGATCTAAAGTTATGGAGGAAACTTCTACACTTTAATGATCATTGATGATTATTCAAATTACACTTGGATATTGTTCTTAGAAAACAAGGATGGTGTCTTGAATAAATTCAACATTTTGAGAAAGAAACTTGAAAACCTACTTGATTGTTCAATTGTATCAATTAATACAAATCATAGTAGCGAATTTGATAAAATGCAATTTGGAGCCTTTTGTGAACAACATGGAATATCTTATAACTTATCGGGCCCGTTCACTTCTCAATTTCATGCGATTGTTGAAAGAACACATCGTAAGTTAAGAAAGATGAGTCGTGCAATGCTTGACGAGCAATCCATTCCACAAAAGTTTTGGTGTCATGCCCTAGATACCACTTGTCACATTTTTAATAGAGTCTACATAAGAAAGGTAATCAATAAAACACCTTATGAAATACTTAGGAATAGAAAACCATCCCTAGAGTATTTTAGAGTATTTGGTTGCAAAGTATTTATAATTAACACCAAAGAATATCTCACCAAATTTGACCCAAAGTCGTATGAAGGTGTGTTCCAAGGATACTCTCAAACTAGTAAAGCATACATAGTGCTTAACAAGGAAACAATAAGGATTGAGGAATCTCTCAATGTGACCTTTGATGAGAGCATGCCCAAGCCTAAATCATCTCCTTCGGTAGAAGATGATGTGATCAACGAACCTTTAGTTCAAGATCAAGAAAGGTCGCCAATATTACAAGTTAATGTTTCGGATGAAGGCAATCCTAAGGAATTGAGAGAAGCTAGGGGTCATCCTATACAACAAGTCATTGGTGACTTGAATAAAAGGACACTTAGGTCACAAAACAAACAAGTCTAAGTTTTGGCATGACATTTTCAAGAGTCCAAATTGCTTTGGGATAGGTTTTGATGCTTAAACATGCATCTTAGGAGAACAATCTTTAAGTGCTCTTAGAGCTTATGTGATTAAGGCTTATGTGGAGGAATGGATGGAAGATCAAACAAATTTTGATTATGTTAAGTTTCCAAGATTAGACAAAATTTCGAAACACCATTCACACATGTGTTTAAAATCTTGTTCTTCTTGTTCACCTTATGTGATAGACTACATGTTGGATGCTTAATTTGAATAATGTTATCTCCTAATAATTAATTGCTTGTAGTTTCTTGCATGGGAAATGATAGTAACTAGCATGTGTTTCTAGTCCACCCAACCTCAACTTTTGCCTAACTAGAACACTCATTTCTCATTGAATATCTCTTCCTAACACCATGTGATCTAAGCATATTAGTACATGTCTTAGAGAGGTTGAACATCTTATCAAGCATCTATGTACCTTGATCATTAATAATATGACCAACTTTTATGTGATAAGAATCCTAACTACCAACATTAATTCATCTATAATTAATTCGGGCATGATCTTGTGTGATTTTCATGGTACATACTAAGTATGATTTTGGCCGGTTTATATAGGCATGAATTAGGTTAAATCATTAATTATTCTTGCAACCTTTCGCAACCCTTGCACTTCATCTAACCGACTTTAATTCTATACTAAATGCTATGTGATTAATTCGGGCAACCCTTGCACTTCATCTCCTTTCATGATTGTATAGTTATTATGAGGCTGCATTGAATTCCGATTATTAGCTATCTTGTACTCTATGCAACTACTAAACGACTTCAACTTGTTTCTAACTCTACAAACTCTATCATCATAACTCCACATTAAATTTAGGGACTGAATCTTATAGTATTATAGATAGGAATTCAGACCCGTGAGATGCACACGGGCTCGATCTAAATGTTCATAGTCATGAAAGCCCGTGCGATGCACATGGGTTGTCTAGAAGTTTTCAAAATTTAATACCCGTCTTTTATTTTCGTCATTTTATATTCGAGACGTATTTTTGTCATTATATATATAAGTTGTCATGGTAGCATACATTTTGTAAGCATGATATGTATTTAAAATAGTTTATTGACATGTAATCTTTTAAGATGTATTTTTTACGTAATATTTTTTGTCTATTTATTTTGGTATTGACTCTATCGTTTTTTATTGGAACTAACTAATATTAATACATCCGGCTAAGTTATAACTATTTCTTATGATAGTCAACAATGCCCGTGCGATGCACATGGGCTGTATAGAAGTTTTCATAGCGTAATATTCGTCATTTATTTTCGTCATTTTATATTTAAATTGCCATAGTGTCACACATTTGCTAAGCTTTATACGTATTTAAAATTCTTTATTGAGTTGCACATTGGTTGTATATAAGTTTTTATAGCGTAATCTTCGACACTTATTCTCGTCATTATATATCTAAGTTGTGATGGTATCACATTTCCAGCATGTCAAACATTTAAAATAGTTTATTGACATTAAAAGAGTATATGTGAAGAGATTTTTTTCAAGATATTACATTGAAAAGAGTCTCTTCACATGTAATATTTTAATATGTATAAGTTACATAAATTATTTTAAATATAAAGCGATGACATTAATGTTGGAGACCTTTTATATTAATCCTCATGCGATGCACACAGGTTTGGACTGCCTTAGGACCCATGCGATGCACACAGGTTGGATCTAATTATTTTTTTCGTAATGTTCGGTACTAATTTTCGGTTCATGTTTGAAACTCTCATTTTTTGTGAAAGACGGACTTCGTTGTTCAAATAAATTACATTATTAAAAGCGAACTATAAAACAAATTTCCTTTTTAACAAAACTATAAAAGCATAAAACATTAAAGTAATTAGTATATTCAAGAGTATAAATTATAATTCGTATAATAAAGTATAGTTCGTATAGTAAAATATTGCCTGTTTAATTTGTAACGTACTATTAATATGAATGCTAAGTGTTTATCTATATTGACACCGATAGCCATGGCATTGTTCTTGTTGTTGTTCTTCTTGTTGTTGTTCATTAGCATTTTGCATGTTTTGTTCTTGATACAATTTTCGTGACTTCTCGATCTCTTTCTTTAATGTGAAGAGGTTTTTTTTGTAAAATGTTATATTTAAATGAGGCTTTTCATATGTATTCTTTTAATATGAGTAAGTTACATAAATAATTTTTTAATTAATGCATTATTACAACATTTTTCCATAAACTATAATATCGAATTTGGAGCATTCATTAGTAACTCACTCTAAGCATTTACAGTATGATGACATGAATCACATGATATCATACTCAAATGAATAATGCTTACCTCGTGATAGGTGTAGGATAACATTTGAAATACAATTTTCTTTTCCTTTATATACTTTTTCGATTTAGAAGATACTTATTGTTAAGATGATCGTGTGAAGATATTTTTATTATATACTACCATTTTCAATATGTAACATCGACCTCATTTACACAGTCATAACAAATATCAAAGTCACGCAATCTTTCAAGACATTTAATTAAGAAAGTGACATTAACACACTGCAAGACAAAAAACTACATTAAGAGCAAAAATATTGAAATGCACCAACAAAAGTGTAGTAATAATTTTTTACTAAAAATTGAATGCTCGTCAAATAAACTTACTTGCTAACGAATAAATAGTATTAGCCCGTTTAGCGGTATTACATGAAGTAAAATATTGCATGTTTAATTTGTAACGTACTATTAATATGAATGCTAAGTATTCATCCCACCGGTGGCCGTGGCATTGTTCTCGTTGTTGTTGTTGTTGTTGTTTTTGTTGTTGTTGTTCTTGTTGTTGTTGTCTTTGTTGTTGTTGTTCATTGGTCTTTTGCATGTTTTGTTCTTGATACAATTTTGTGACTTCTCGATCTCTTTCTTTAATGCTTCTTGATGCGCTACAAAAAACAATTAGATACAGTTGATCATTAGTAACTTAAATACAGTTAATCAATATATTGCATTTTCGTTCAAAGTAAAAATATTCGTGCATGTTCCACTTAATTGATAAGACAATGATGTGTAGGATCTCTTAAACCATTAGAGAAGATGATGTTACTACCAAACCTCCTAAGCACCATCTTTATGTCCTACATTCTTACACACACAAAACACACATGAAATTTACATAAAATAACATAAATCAATATGCTAAATAAGTAAGACGATATGATGCTTACTTTACCACCATAATAAGTTGTAGCCCAATGTGCACGCGGTGTGGAGGAAGTTGTGGTTTGTTGTGTGTGATTTTTGACACATTATATAGTTGATAAAATATTTGTAACTCATAGACGGGAAGGTAAAAAGACTAACCACTAATTGGTGTGTTTAATTTATGCATTCATGG
The DNA here is from genome assembly GCA_030686995.1 of Artemisia argyi. Classification (NCBI taxonomy): domain Eukaryota; kingdom Viridiplantae; phylum Streptophyta; class Magnoliopsida; order Asterales; family Asteraceae; genus Artemisia; species Artemisia argyi. The sequence continues at coordinate 64,817,340 of CM060679.1, read as the reverse complement.
CATTTTTAGTTTGTATTCTTTGAGGTTTAGAGATGGATTGAAACATGTTGTACCGTATAAACTTTTGTGCACGATTTCTCATGCAAAACATATTGTACCGTACAAACTTTTGTGCACAATGCCTCTTGCGCATTAAATTAAGCACTCCAATCTTTAGATAGTATAGAAGATATACTTTTCATGTTGCTTAAACTACCTTGTACCGTACTACAATTTGTGGACAAATCCTCTTGCACATTAAATTAAGTCACTCAATATTGTGTAATTGATATACTTTTGATGTTGCTTATGTGATTAATTCGGACAACCCTTGTACTTCATCTCCTTTCATGATTGTATAGTTATTATTAGGCTGCATTGAATTCCGAGCATTAGCTATCTTGTACTCTAAGCAACTACTAAACGACTCCAACTTGTTTCTAACTCTACAAACTCTATCATCATAACTCCACATTAAATTTAAGGACTGAATCTTATAGTATTATATATGTTTTTTTACTTTTTCATTTCCCTAGTTGCAACTTGCAACAACTGTGTTTATGAAGGAACGTTCGCGAATAAGCATAGAGGTTTAACGAAGACCAATGTTAGAGTGTCAATGAGACATGAGTTATGTTGATGAATGTTCAAACTTCAAATAGTACACGATTTGAATTAAACTGAATAACCAGTTGGCTTTATAGTTTATACTTTTTATAAAAACTAGGGATGAGCAAAAGAATCAAAGAACCGGAACCGGACCAAGAACCGGATCGGAACCATGAAGAACCAAACCGGAACCAGAACCAATGGTTTCAGTTCCAGTTCTTGATTTTGAGATTTTTCGGTTCTTGTGTCGGTTCGGATCGGTTCCACCGGTTCTCGGTTCCGGAACCAAAGATCCAATAATTATAAAAATATGTAATTTTTTTTATTTCTAATCAAAATATTAATCAAATCATATGTATCATAAAAAAAAATAAAGAGAAAAAAAAAAAAAAAAAAAAAAAAAAAAAAAAACACTACTAGCTATCAAGCCAAATACTATAAACCATAATCTTTAATTAGCTGAGACATCCACAAATCAATAATTAATCTAAACCTAATAACATTCCAAGATCATTCATCATTATCAAAACAATGGAAGTAAGTTTATATTTTATTTTTATTTGCATTCGATTAGCTTTTACATGTTAATCATGCTAAAATTTACTAGCACTTTTATTAATACATTGTTTATTATCTATCATCATCACGTAGCCACATGATCATCACGTAGCACTTTTCGTTTTATTAATACTTTGCCTAACAGATATGAACAAAGTTTTAATTTATTTTATTTTATTTTCCGAATTGTTATGCATTATTGTTTTGTTAAAAATATGAACAAGTGAAAGTAAATATAGAATGATTGATTATCGAGTTTATGGTTTAATTGTTATTTGCTTAAATGTAAATGGTTGCAAGTTCTTAAAAAGTTTAAATTTTTGTGTTTTTTTATTAGCTTAATAGAAAATCAGTTCCTATACGGGTAGATCCAAAAGAACCGGAACCGGAACCAAAACCGGAACCAAAAACTATATTCGGTTCGGTTCTCGGTTCCCACTTTTCAGAAAAATCGGTTCTCAGATCCAACCGGTTCCAGAACCATGCTCATCCCTAATAAAAACATACTATATTAGCATGATCACAGGTTGTCACCAAAAGAAATGTAACGGGTCAACCCGACCCAACCTGTTTGACCCATGACCCATTCAACCCATTTTTAAAGCATAACCCATTTGACCCATGACCCAAACCGACCCATTTGCCAACTCTAGATAGTTTACATGTTTAGTAAGAAAGATATGTAGTACTGTAGAAGATTGCACCACTTTTTATAGAAAAAAAAGGGGAAAGTCGGTATAAAATGGATCCTTCTATTTACTATCACACATGAAGGATACATGTCTAACTAGCTGAGTATAATAGTCTAACAACTAGTTCATTAGTATATTTGGTGTAAAATGGATCCTTCTATATTATTTTTAAATATCGGACGGCTAATTATATATATTAATATGATGATAATACATTGAGAATGGAGCACGATGAACGCGATATCACAGCACATGTGTCTTGGATGCTAACGGCATCTCAATTCTCTGATGCATGAACTACCTCAAATATCGATTAAATTTGAAGAAACTCCAATGTCTGCAAAAGGGCAGTCCAAGCCATTTACCCTTGATACTAACTAAAACTTGTTATCTATTTACAAATGTAGCAGAATAAGGTACTATATAGTATATACACTTGTACTAAATCCATTTACCTTTTTGAACTGTAACTTGTTATATTAATTATATTTCTGAATTGACAAGTTCATCCCAGCATTCTATGATATCTACGTCTTTGCAAGCGCAAGGTGCCTAGAGTACACCATCTTTAAAAGGACCAGAATCCTTGATGAGTTCTGTAACAAGTTTCACCTGTTGCAACAACCGAATCCCACAAAAGAAATAAACAGTTAAATGAAATACTAAATATGCCTCGCTAAATACTGCTAGAAGGGTTCAGGGGCAATAGAAAAGGGAAGCAAAGAGCTATTCCTATCAATTTGAAACGAGATTGAGTAATTACAAAACACGTGTGGATGTGTGTTGGAAAAGAACATAATTTGAAAGGTATATATTTTGAGTATAAAACAAAGTTACCTGATCTGTTTCTCGGGACAAGAAGCTCCCAATCACTTGCCTAAAACCTTCATCTAGTAAATAATGGCAGCTGTAAGTGGTGACAGGCAGATAGCCTCGTTGAATTTTGTGCTCACCTTGAGCTCCTGCCTCTACTTTGTCAAGATTCATCTCAATAGCAGCTTCTATTGCCTGTTATGTCAATACAAAACTTAGGATACTAAACCACCGTTCATTCTTGAGCAATTACTTTTAGATAACGGTAATGATAATATCAAATAGAAATTCAATGTTTTTGGTATTGTTAAATGAAAACCTGATAGTAGCATGCTTCAAAATGCAAACTTGGATAATACACACGTGGAAGACATCCCCATAGCCGCCCATATATTGTATCTCCACCAATAAGATTGAGAGCTCCAGCAACTAATTCATCACCTTCTTCAGCAACGATTAGCATTACATCATCCCCCATCTTTGAGCCCATTATATGAAAAAATTCTCTTGTTAGATAAGCAGTACCCCACCTACGCAAGTGTACATGATCATCATAGTCGGTATAAGCTTTGAGATTTATTGAAGATAAGTATGAGTTACTGATGCCAACTTTCACCAAAATATATTACCCTCCATCTTTCCCTTTTAAGTTTAGAAGAAATTTGAAGAAATAGCTTGCACAATTTTACAAATAGATGTAAACAAAACGACTCTTTATCCTGTGTGCAGAAAGTATGGGTGATGAAGGAATTAGAATATTAAAGCTTAACTGTGAAAAGACACTCTTGGGGGGAGAAAGAATTAGCGGTGGTAGTTTCTACCTATATATTTACAATGAATCAATTCATGTTATTATTATCTATGATGAGTCAAACGGGTAAAATAGAAAATTTGCTTATAAGAAAACGGGTCAAAGTACATATTTAATGCATAAACCTATTTCAGATATATTTATAAAACATTTTAGATTCTTATTTAGATAATATAACGATTATAATTTTATTTGACACACCAACTTATAAAGAACTTTTGGGCTAAATGTGTTTTGACCTAACCCATACCAAAAAGTAACCCATTTTGACCCGTTACCCAATACGCAAACTAAAGATCGAGCTACTACAAGGGACAGATGGTATATATAATTGAAAAAGCAATGGAGAAAGAATGAACTATATGCACTGAACTTGTTGTCTGTGGTGTTCCTGTAGAATGTATAAAATGTATCCCAGTGCTTGGCCTGTCGATGTGAAAATACACAATGTAAGAACAAGATTTTTGAAAGCAAAGACTACAAAACGGACTTTTAATCTTACAAAACAGATGAAGTAAATGAAGAGTACTAGAGATACACAGCTGTTAAATTTGAATAAATTGTGTGTGTGTGTGTGCGTGCATGTGTGTGTGTGCTGATGCATATCAAAAGAAAAATGGGAAAGAATAAGACATAAATGAAAGAATCCTTAACAGTATACCTTAATTTCATGACCTCGCAGCCGTTTCATTTTCAGATTTTGAGCAGGTACCTGCATTAGGATCAAAATGTATAAATAAAATTTATTAGTCAAAGAGGCATGCTCAAACGCATATAGATATTCCATTTAAAGTTTTACAACACATTGAACAGACGTACCTTCTTGCGCTCTTGCCGGATATTTTTTCTTTTACTTTGCTTCATGTCCATCAAGAAATCATCAAAACTGTTGATTTAAAGAAAACGCAGCATCAAAAAGAAAAAATGAGCTATTAGAAATTGATAACTGTAACTAATTCAAGAAGGCAGGAAGCATAATAATTTGCCCAAGAGGCAACATATTGCTCACTCTTTGTAGTTGCGGTTTTTCCAGTGATACTGCATACCAGTTCTTTGCAGAAACCCCTTTTTCTTTAGTGCATGCCATTCATGTTCGTTGGAAAATGTTATGTGCAATGATGAAACCTGGAACTGTCAAAGTACAGAAGCAAACTCGAAATCAGACCATGCAATGCAGTTGCAACAAACAATTACATCTAAACGTGAAGCATAACCAAGATTCATAAGGCACTTCCCATATTCCCACAATTGGTGACATCCTACCAATAATCTACTATTTTCAGCCATTTTAATAAGAAAATTTTGGTGTTTAATTGTGATTGACAAGGCTAGAAGATTAACATCATGTCTCAAGCATTCATACAATCATATCCATTAAACTACAACAAATACATGAAGTGCAACTTTATTAGTGACAAATGGTAAAGTTATCATCTTCACATAAGAAATTAAGTACTGCTCATCCCCAAAGCTTAGGGATCGCAAGATTAGAATATGTTCACATATTTACCAAAATGGATTCTTGTAACAGTTTGCTGCTAACCTGACAACATAACCATCTTTACCCTACCTCAACCTTTATAAAGATTATCAGATGAAGAGTGGTCTAAAATGCTCAGTATACTCACATCTTCTAATATGCTGTATATTACCTCCACATTATCATTAAATTTCTGTCAACAAGAACGAAAAAAGTTTTCCTGAACCTGGCTATTGAATAATATATGGGCTACTAGTGTCTCATTGGTAAACCTTTACCATCTAGATACATCAAGATAAGCCTAGTTAAGACAGAAAGTAGAAGCAAAGCTCTTGCATTCAAGTGCTTGAAGGAAAATCATGGCTATTCTTCTGCACATTCACTAATATATATATTTGTGCAGTTTCCTGGGTTTCTAATTGCTTGTGTAAAGGTTTCTTCATGGATATGCATAAGTTGAGGTTTCATTAAGCTTTGAACAAGGAAAGATAAGATTATTGCAAAAATTAGGTGCTATAGACATGCTTTGTTATTTACTTTCCAGACATAAAATTTTCTTTAAACTCTGGGAATATGCATACATAGATAACCCAAGTATACAGAAGGTTACAATAAAACTACTTAGATATGGAAACAACATTACAGGCCTGACATAAAATTTTACGCCTGAATTGGCATACGCAAGAACAAATAGATACTTGGATGGCCTGAAATGCTGTTTTGACATTATAATGGCCTTAGTGTAAACCTTTTTCAATACTTGGCCACTTGGGTGACCAATGTATACAGTTTCCCTCTTAATATCAGAGTTTGGAATCCAATCGTGATTCTGATAGCTTTTCTATAACCAGGTATGAAAGCTCCAGTGGCATCCATGCTGGTTTAAAATCTAACGCATCAACATACATTGACTTAAATAAACTGCTATTCATATGACGAGATAAGAAAGAGAATAATACCTTATTGGCCAAATCTGTCATAGCAGATACTAAAATGTCAAAAACTTGATCTTTGTATGGTGTATTCCGCACTAAGATCCTCGGACCAGGTACTGGAGTAAAAGGTACACAACATTGTAATTTTGGATAATATTTTGCACCATAACGGTAGTAAGCATCGGCCCATGAATGGTCAAAAACATATTCCCCATATGAATGACTGCAATTGAAAAGAAACAGATATGAGCTAATTGTAAATACAAATAGCTTTTTAGACTTGAAGCAGATTGAATGTGATAACCTTTTAAGATATAGTGGGATCACGCCTAGGATGTTTTTATCTTCATCCTGTGCAACTATGTGACGTGGAAGCCATCCTGTTTCCTGAACAAGCATCAGACATAATTATAAGAATTGAGTTGCCAAACTATGAAGACTGGCATCATTATATATATTAAGTAAGAAAGAAATTTGAATGGAAAGAATTGCTAGTTTTTTTTTTTTTTTTTTTTTTTTTTTTTGAATGTAAAGAATTGCTAGTTGGTCTTATATACCTGTCATATACAAATTAGACACGTCAAAATGTAGTAAAGAGCTTCACTTTTGGTCTAAACGATAGGCCACATCCCATTTATCGAGTAAACTTCAACAGGGTATTAACAAGTCGGTGATTCAAGTCAAAAAAATTTACAAGTTTCTCTAACTGTAAAAGGTGAAACGGCAGCTTAATTAACAAACTGCTGACTCAAACCTAAATTGAGCAGGTACAGATTGAAATGCGTGGAGTATTGTTCTTTTAAGTTAATCATTATAGTCAAAAGAGATAGCATTACTAATTTAGAAACTAACTAACCATTATTCTTAATGCATACCAAAGAAGTAATTAAAGAATTTTTTTAATTACTCGAAACACCTGACCCCTCTTTAAATCAATTTTTTTTCCTCAAACCATCACTTTTTATCCAATTCCATTTGGCAACAAGAGATATGTTTATTTATTTGTGATCATTGATTTGAACAATATATCCTCACCAAAAGTTTTCACATATTTGAAACCACAGAAACTAGTTGGAGAGATAAGGCACTCATGGAAGAGCCCATATGAAAGTTGTACATATAACATATACAGTAATACGACAAGGGGCCAAGATTAATATCTTTTATATGGACGTGACTGAATGAAAGGCAATCAAACGTATCACATGACATGAATAATAGAACATATATTCACAGAGTAACTGATCATAACTGATGAAGAAAGAAATTCATAAATTCATAAAAAATCTAGTAGGAAATGCTCCTGAGATAACATGCCTAACCTTTACTGCAGAACGTGACTCCTCTAAACTTGAAAGAAACCCATGAGAAAGAAAAGGATTATATTGTTCGGGACCAGTAGCATCGAGACTGCACGCATCCCAACCACTAGACGGAACTTCCAAAATTGATGATACAACAGAAACTGATATTTCTTTAGCTTTCTCGGTGTCTGCTGAATCTTCCTAACAATTACAACCAGCGTAACAGCATACATTACGAGGTGGGTTTAGAAAACGAACGCAATTCATACGCAGAAACCTATTACAAAAATGCGTACAGACCTTGGCATTAATCTTGGTCGATGTGAAGTTATTCAATGAGAGATACATTTCAGGAGGTTCCACAGCCTTTTTAGCTTCCCAGAAGAGTGACTTTATCTTAGATGCACGATTGGGAATAAGAAAGTCTTTTCTACACGAGAAGCCTCCCTGTAATAGAAAATAACAAAGCATTTCAATAAAAGAAAACCAAAAAGTATCAAATACTGTTTTTTCAAGAACAAAAACAACCTCGTTTTACCAAAATAGTAGTGGAAAAGTACATCATGGACAATATTGTGGAGGATTTGTGTGTAAACATGTGGGCTTCCTATAACCTAGGATCTTAGGTTGTGCAAGCCAAATGATAATATCTACATATATAGATAGAAATGGAAATTTTTTGTATCGCAAATGTGCATGCTTAAGGTAGACTTGCTATGTTCACCCTATTTTTTCAAAACAGAAATTGCCGTCTTATGTAAGCATTTCCAGCTCCCAGGTCCATATTGTTGACTTTTAAATTTTAACATAATAAACAAGTGCGCCAGAGTTCACCATAAAATCTGAATGCTTTCCTTTTTACTATAAACACAAGATTTTGGTATCAGCACTCAATATAATGATCATAGTGCAAGAGAAGGTTTATATAGAAACAAATTATATATTAAGCTTCGGGATTGAGATATGTCGCTGATTAAAGAACCAAATCGATTATAATGGTAACTAAAAGTGTTGTGAAATCAGTGGAAAGACATATTACAACCTTTCTAGACAGAATGTATACGCTAGAACATGAACGACAAGTAATGAAACTGATGCTCAAATGTCATAAAACAAAGTAAACTAACAAGATCCCACTACTATAATAGTCTAGTCCAAATTGCCAAGAACAAAGATTCTAACGAATTTGAAGATTTCAGGATAGCATATAAAAACCCACAACTCTAACCTCTAAAGGAAACGAGTCCAACGAGATTGAGGGGAACAGAACAGTTCAAACCACCAAGATCAAAGATCTATAAAGGAAATGACGTTTAAATAAAGAATAGAGGTTGCTCTGTTCATCAAATTTATAATTTAGGGAAAATATAATCAGAGTATATCTGGCTGGACTTTTGGGCTTCTTTCTCCAAGTACTACTAGCTCCTAAAATTATTGTAATGCACGTGCATGTGATCAGGTTATCCAAAGTACGCAATATATCAACGGTAGTGACCCTAGGACGTTCATTGGAACAAGGTGAGTTAGGATAGCCAAACACTCTAAATTCTAAAATGTGATATAGTGGTTACAACAAGTATGATAGTATGATGCCCTGATTAGTATCAATGCCAATTTCTTAATAACCATTACACTGTTTACTGCTAGTAGATGCACTCCTATCAAGAAGTCAGAAAAATAAAACCGGAGGTACATAGTGGTCATGGAATGTAAAAACAAGAACAAAACAGACATGGAAACAACAATATTTGGTAATTCGTAATCGTGAACTACTTTGGCCTAATACCACTTCTACTTAAACTTGACTCACAAACAAAACATACCTACATAAACCGTCTAGAATCAGAGCATTGGCCTGTATAGTACATATTTGCGACAAGCGTGAGAATTAAACCAATACAAAACTTTTGTAATGTAAAAGTGCTGAATCAATGTCTGATAAAGCATATATCTCTACTACTTATAAAACAAATTTGCCTATTCTTAAAAACTTAATATCTCTCAAAAATGAGTAAAGTTGATTCCCCAAAATACCCCATAAAATAATTAACTTACATCTATACTATATATAAAGCACGAATTAAAAATGATAACAACATCTACCACTAATTTAATAGTTTAAATATTGTTTAATCCTCAAACTTTTATATTTTTCGTTTTTAACCCATGAACTTTCTTTCACGCAATGACTACAAATTGAAGTCGCGAGGTCACACCAAAACCACAAGTTTGCAAGTACATATTAATACACCGTCGCTTTGCGCCGGTATTCGTCTAGTACATACTAATGTCCCTCCTTAGATTACTAAGCACTAAGTATGACCAATTGTAATACTGTATTGAACTTTAACTTATATCTTCTCTAAGGGTGTTTGTTTAAGCTTATATGTGGTCTTATGAGCTTATTTGTTTTTCGGCTTATATCACATAAGCCCCATTTTTTTGGCTTATTTTGAGACTTGTGGACATTATGACATGATAAACTCATATAAGCCCATAGGTCTCAAAATACGCCAGAAAATTGGGGTCTATATAATATAAGCCGAAATCAAATAAACTCATAAGCCCACATATAAGCTTAAACAAACACCCCCTAAAAAGCAAAAATGCTAACAACAAACACATAATAAGCAAAGAAAAGCTTACAGGGCAAAAATATGTGTGACCAAGAAAAGATGATGGACGCACAACAGCCATGGTCATTGCCATGGCCATGGCCGACAAGACAACGAAAGTTAAGATTTCTTGTTTCAACACAAACCCGCTTCAGTTCACTTCACTTCACTTGTGTTTGTGTGGGCTATCTTTCGACACCAAGTCAGTCAGTTAGATGGTGTTTGGTACAAAGATACTCCAGTACTAAAAATAGAAAATTATATTTTATTTATGAATAAATCGTTTCAAAATGAAAAAGATAATTTAAAATGTTTATGTTTATTTTGTAATAAGTAGATATAAGTAGGCATATGGTTATTTGGTTTTTTTTTTCAACGGTTATGAACCGTAGCCAACGACTATTAACAATTAACTAAATTGTATAATTTCAATGACTAAACTATGATACGTGATTTTTATTGTTTCAAACATAATGTTAGTTCTCTTTTGAAACTTTTATCAATAATCGCCAAGATTTTTTATCTTTTTAGAATTTTTTTTTAATTTTGTTAATTGTTAGTACCTTTTAGCAAATCTTCAATACGAATTATCACATATTTTTTCAATCATAACACATGGTTTTGGTATGTGTTTATAGATTAACAAGTAAAAAGAATGATCAAATTAAACGTCGTATAACAATAGTTCTATTTTTTCTCTTGTATAAAAAAGTATTATATAAAACTACTTTTTTTTAATACCAATTAACTAAAAGTTTATTCGACATGCCTCACCTTAAGTTTTGTTTATATCCTAATTGTGGTTTTTTTTTTTTTTTTTTTAAGGTTTTACATGTCTCCGGCTTAGTGATTCAATTACTCTTTAAGTAGCTTTTATATATATTTGTTCCTTAAGTAAAATATTTTAGCTATGCTCACGTTACCTAAAATAAACTATTTAATAGTGGTCTTCCATGGGTTCACCTATATAAGTCGCGACTAAAGTTGCAACAATACAAAACTTGAATACTACTTGTACATAATACAAGGAACATGGCAAGAATAGGAACCATTGAATGTAATAAAAGAATCAAGAACGACAACCAGAAATTCTTCAACTAATAGACTTCTGAAAGTCAAAAAAATTAGTGATAAAGACTTCGTGAAATCTTTTAAGATGTTTATAGGTAAAAGAATTACCCTTAATATTGTTGTCAGTATGTCTGAAGAAGGGTTTGACCAAAACATTATCTGCCATAGGATCGTCTGAACTTTGAATCTCGACCGTAATAAGTCCTTAATTTAGATGACCGGCTAATCTTGCATTGATAGGTTATCAACCACTACATTCAAATAAAATTCTCATACGAAGTCTGACTTTTAATGTTAAGTTGGCACATGTGTTATTACTATGAGGTGTGAAATGCAAGATTATGTTTGATTGTTTTCATTGCTTATTAACATTTTTAGCCAATGCTATAAACACTCTTGACATATCCACTCTTTTATCTTTTTAGGATTTTTATCAATAATCTCCAAGATTTTTTAAGAATTTTTTTTAATTTTGTTAATTGTTAGTATATTTTAGCAAATCTTCAATACGAATTATATCACATAATTTTTCAAACATAACACATGGTTTTGGTATGTGTTTATAGATTAACAAGTAAAAAGAATAATCAAATTAAACGTCGTATAACAATAGTACTATTTTATTCTCTTGTATAAAAAAGTATTATATAAAACTACTTTTTTTAATACCAATTAACTAAAAGATTATTCGACATGCATCACCCTAAATTTTGTTTATATCCGGATTGTGTTTTTTTTTTTTTTTTTTTTTTTTTAAAGGTTTTACATGTCTCATGCTTAGTGATTCAATCGCTCTTTAAGTAGCTTTTATATATATTTGTTCCTTAAGTAAAATATTTTAGCCATGCTCACGTTACCTAAAATAAACTATTTAATAGTGGTCTTCCATGGGTTCACCTATATAAGTCGCGACTAAAGTTGCAATAATACAAAACTTGAATACTACTTGTACATAATACAAGGAACATGGCAAGAATAGGAACCATTAAGGTTTATATTAAACCTGAAGACATACGACGTTGTATTACTTGGGCCTTTCCCGCCAAAATTAACGGGCTATTTTTAGCCACCTCATTTGACCCAGCGTAGCCCATAGCCCAAAGTGACAAAAATTATACATATCCTGAAGCTTCTACATCCTCCCATACTGATAAAAGTTCTGTGGTGGTGGGATAGGGTTGTGGCTGTCTTGAATCTTGATTCAGGTGATGGTATGCTGCTAAAAAATGGTACAAAGGGTGCTGCTTGATATCTTCTCGAGACACACAGTAAAATCCTGCGATTATGCTAGGGTTTGGTGTTTTGGGGCTTTTGTTTTCTGATTCAAGATCCTACGATTCATTGTCAGGGTTTTTAGTGTCAAAGTGGTTTTTGGTTGTTTCTACAATCTGTAAGTTTAAATTTGTTGTTGTTGGTTATTTGGTAATGCCATGTTTTATGGTCTTCTGGAAAAAAATTTAGACATTTATGTGTTGCTTAGATGTGAATTGGGGTTTATTAAAAGTGTTAGCAGCTACACCTTGATTGTGGTTGTAGCCGTGTCGGGTCCAATGAAAGACCGTTTATGAAGGAGATTGGTTGCACACCAAGTGCTTGATGAAATGCTTAAATGAAAAATGTATTTATAATTTATGTGCACCTATGCCTTCAGTCATGCTGAGGTTGTTGTAATTAGCCTTATGCAACATTGTGTCGACTTTGGTCGTGGAAAGTTATTAATGTTCGCCTGGGTTTTCAGCGTACCTTGGCGGGGCAACTTACTATTGTTGCAGCCATGTCTTTATGTTTCTAGCGAATGCCGACATCTTGGCGGGGCATCCTGTCTGGGATGAGGTTTGCAGCCATGGCCGGTATTTCGAATGGATCTTCGTATTCTTAGGTTGTGGCATTATGCTTTCAGCTTTGGTCCACACACTTCAGTATTACATATGTTGATGAGCCGAGTTTACTATGACTTGTTCTATTACTTAAAACGTTCGGATTTTGGCTTTGCAATATGCCTATTGGAATCTTAATTGCCTTTACGCCATGAAAACTATGCTGCCATTTAATACAAGAGGCTGTGATGAGTTTGCAGGGGAGATGAGATTGAAAATGAGCTTCTCCGCACCTTGGCATGGCAAGTGACTACACTTGCAGCCATGTCGGGGGTATCCTTTTTTCGGTCACTTACCTGCCTGAGCCTCGCTTTGATCACGCTTTGTTGATCTGATTTAAATGTATGTAACTGTGTAAATGTTTGTGGAGATTCTGATGTCCGTGTTGTGTGTGATATAATTAGTATACAAAAATTATTAAGGAGGCAATGATGAGTCACCGTGAGATCGGTTGAAGCTGATACCGTCCAAATCTTGGCGGGGCAACCTATTAGGTTTGCAGCCATGCCGGATGTGTCCACATTTGTTCCCTATCTAAGCCTCATACTTAATTCGTTAGTTTGTTGAAGGTCATGTTTGGACCTTACTAATATGACCTGCCTTAGTGTTGGTTTTTTTATACTCACTCTTTCAGACACAACTCCTGACCAAAATCTTGCAGAATACATGTTTGGTTTTCGACCTGTAGGTGATACATTATAAATCACCAATTACATGAAAATTGTTGTGCATTAATCTTAAAGGAGTGAATATTGAGCGCTGGCTCAAGACACAAGATGACCATGTTATAGCATCAGCAAACCTTTAAAGAACTGGTACATATCTATACCTCTATAAATGTACACTATTTAGAAGAATTTGTATCTATAATCAATTTAAAAAAAGGTTGCTGATATTTGTTGTTTATGTGTTACTAATGTCTCTGGGTTCATAATATTTTGCAGCCCTGCCTTTGTGTTGCAAGCCGAGGGGGAATAAAAGACGATCTGAAAATGAGGTGATGCATGGTCGTTGTTGTGTTGCAAGACGAACTGCCAATACATGTACATACATATCAGGTTATTTTTTATTGGTGTCCAATGCCTCAAGAAGCTGCTAATACATGTAGTTACATGTACTATGCATATTAGTGATAGGGCAGACAAATTGATACCAGAAAAAACCACTGCCTTGAGGCATATTACGATAACCATAGGTATACCACAATGACAAACTGTGTAGTCTATTTTCGATAGTTCAACTTCAAGTTTCTGTTAAATTTTTTGGCACATCAATTTGCCTATGAATTTTGAAATAAATCAAACAAAAATCAGGTGGTACCATGCGATGGTTTTGAAGCTAACTAAACTAAATACAACTGGAAAAAAAAAACCGCCCCGCCTGTGATCTTTAAAAATCAGATGGTACCATGCAACGTTTTTGAAGCTAACTGAGAAAACGACATGCCATTACGTTCCGCAAAGGCATACACATCAACACATTGAACAACAAAGCCTGCTTCTTTGTTGAGCTGAGTTACCTGCCGTTGTTATCAGCTTATATATATATATATATATATATATATATATATATATATATATATATATATATATATATATATATATATATATATATATATATATATATATATATATATATATATATATCTTTATTGATATTACATCGGTGAATTTAAATGCTATAAATGTTTACAATTTGCTGTTGTGTTTTGGTAACAGGTTTCAACGAAAAGCAACAACAAAGCGGCTCCAGTTCCCATGATTCGTTAACAGGTTGTGCTCAAAGACATCAAAGAAGCTGATAAATTCAGAGGGTACGGCCAGATATGGCGACTTTCAGGATCTTCAAGTTTGATGTCGTTCGGGAATGGTATGTGTTTTTTAACCTTTTTTAATTAGTAAGGTATAATCTTACCCAAAAAACAGCCACACCTGCAACGCGGCGACCGTCGCCAATTGTCACACCCCCAGAATCAAGTCCAGCGAAAGCATACATGCAGCTGGGGTGTAACTCAATTGATATCACAACACAAGTACAAAAATGTTTTCACTTCAATCATTTAGAATAAAATAGTTTAATCAAAAATGTTGAATTTACATTGTTAAAAGTAGTGCGGAAGTAGGCCATTAAAATAGTTAAAAACGGTCCCCAAAAGAATAATCAGAGTCTTCTATGACCATGTCATGCCCTGCCAAAACCTCCAGTAGCGTGTCATTGCTTAATACCTGAAAATACATGCTAAAGTGTCAACACGAGGTTGGTGAGTTCATAGAGTCTTGTGAAAAAGAATGTAATGCATATGAATGAAGATTTCCCAGCAAAGGCCTCGTAAATCCACTCAGTTCCAAGTCCCGCCATAAGAGACTTGCAACCTGTGTGTTTACGACCCACTGCTAAAAGTAATAAGTTTTGTTTGTGTAAACAAAAGTAATAAGATTTATGCAAAAGCATCGTAATTCAATAATAAAGTTGATGCAAAGGCATCGTAATTTCGTAATAAATAAGTAATAAGGTTTATAAAAACCATCAGTATATAACTTTAATCGTATGTACAATAGCCCAAGTATAAAGTAAAGTAATAAGATTTCAGTCATAAAATTTACATTGGCTCTTAAGCTCATGACCCCGAAGCTAGACGTTACTTGGCCCCAAACGAGTGTTTACCAGACACTCTAAAGATATTAGACATGAAATGCATCCGTAATTCCGTTGGAGCAACCCAAACACGGATGGAGGAGTCACCCTCAATAGATCTATTCACTCACTCTCGCTCGTACTTTAATTAACGGTCCATGATAATAAAAAGGGGACTTGTCAATACGTGGTAATAAGGAAACTTAAGCAATGTAAGGCATTTAATACTTTGGCATGTACAAAAATAATTAAAGCAACGTATTCTACCCCAGAAGTAATTCAAAATATATAAAAGTATAAAATAAGTATTTAAGCATGTATCTCCCCCAAAGAGTTTATAACGTAATTAAACAAGTAAAAGTGGGGCTATGACTCACCTCGAAATGATGATACAATGATGGTAAAATGATCAGTACAATAAGGCGCGAACACTAGCCGCAACCTAAGGTGAGTGGAAATGATCTACTTTAGATCATGAAATGATGTAATGAATGCACATGCACATGATGCCTATACCACTCTTAACTTGAAAATACTTGTTATTGTCAAAGTAATATGTTTTTCCATAACTTGGGAAAATAAGTATAACTAGACTTATAAAACTAGTCGTGATATATATATCGTATATATAAATGGTAGTGTTGAATTCCTTGCTTTGAAAACCTTGAAATAACGTTTAATAGTCGTATAAATAAGCTTGTAATCATAAGTACTTCGATGGTTAAGAATTTTGCACATTGGTAGTATTTCTAGAAAATCTAGGATTTAGTACGTAGAAGTATTATTATTTCTATTAGTGCCAAAATGGTCTCGCAAAACTAGTCGCGAAATAATGAATATTAAGAGTTAGGAATGAAGCTCAGTAGTTCTAAGAAGATTTTCAGCATATCTAAAAAGTCACAGAAGTGAAGTTTGTCTATACGGGCCTCGATCATAAAGGAAAATAGCCGTCAAGTGAGGTGTTTGGGCTGTTTTGGCAAATTCTGGGCAGTTTTCGGGAAAGTTTAGAAGACCATAAGTTATTCGTTATAAATCCTTTTGACAAACGGTTGGATGTTTTGAAAACTAGTCTAGGTGAACTAACTTTTTGTCAATGATGTAAACTTTCCAGAAATGGGTTTATCAATAAGATAAACGGCTCTCAACATGTTGTGTTACAAAAGTCAACACTTATGATTATTTTGCTAAAAAGCTGATGGAAATAAATAGAGTTTCGTCGATTTTGAAACGTGTATTTCTTGGTCGTTATAAGCTTGTTTTCTACGTTCTTTATATCCCCGGAATCGTGGGACAACATACTAATATATTTTTGACAAGTCGGGATGGCTAGATCAAGTTTTACACCTCAGATTGGCCCTTGAAAATCGTGGGACAGCAAGTACAATTTTCAGAAAATAGTTTTCGTCGTTAAACTTGCAAAAATCATATCTCCTTCGTTATAAACTCGTTTTAATCCGTTCTTTCGCCCACGTCTTCGTTTTTGAAAGTATTTTCTAAATCTCTAGCCCAAAGTTACCCGGAAACTCCTGATTTTTCTGTATTTGACGATTCGGGACAGTAGGTTTATAAACATGTTCCAAATCCATTTCTAATGTTCTAAACTAGTTTCTAATCCACCCAAATCACTTCCAATCACCACAAATCTAGTCTATTCCTACCATACACCTTCTTAAGGTATCATGGGTTCTTAAACATCATCAATCAAGTAGATCTAACAAGGGTTTCCATTTCTAGTGTTTCAAATATATATATATATATATATATATATATATATATATATATATATATATATATATATATATATATATATATATATATATATATATATATATATATATAAGAGTGGTATAAACTAACATATGCATGAAATCATGTATAGAAATCACATGATCATAAAGATAACATGAAGAAATGATGAAGATGAATTTTGTAAACTTACTTTGAAAGATTAGTGAGCTTTGGAGATGAAAACTTATAAAACCTAATGATCCTTGAGTTTATATTACAAAACCCTAACAAGGATTACTAAAGGAGCTTGTTTATGTCTTGATCTTGAAAAATTTATGGATCTTTGTTGTGTTTTTATGTTGGGTCGTGGCTAGGAAGAGAGAAAAAGAGAGAAAACCTCACTTTTTGATTTCTAAATATGAAGAAGTGTTTGTAGTTTATGTTTGTAATAGAAATATCTTTAGTTTAGGGTAGTATGGTAAATAAATGGACAAGTTCAAGTAACATGGATAAGGGAGGGGGCACATGGTGGTTTTGGGATGAGTATGTAGGAAGTTTGTTAGTATCTAGTTCACGGAGTCGGTTTTGGTTCCGTTAATCGCTAATTGTAAATTGTTAAACCGCGAAACATAAATCCGGGTATCGTAAAAATATGAAAATTGAAAGAATGACTAAACTTGTCAAAATACCCCATAATAAAATATAAAATGAATGGTAAGTTCCATCGGGTTGCTTAAACGTTGTTAAAACTGGAAACGCGGGTCTAAAACGCGAAATTCGCGTAAAACGCTGAACTGGAAAACGTAAAATTCCAAAACTTTTAGAATTGTCATAAAATGAGAGAAAATCATATTTATATCGTTTATAATGTTTTATGGACATATCGGGATGCTGGAATGACGTTTAAACCTAAAAGTAAATCTCGGACACGGCTTCGTGATTTTTGCAGAAATGATCCGACGAGTGCCAAACTCTCGGATTATCGTTAAAATAGTTTAACATACGAGAATATGAAATAAAAAATTTTAGGAATGAATAGTGAAAGTGAATAGTAAAAATGAATAGTAACTTTCCGAGATGAATTATGAAATTTCGACGTTTGAAAAAGGACATGAAATTACGAGTTGTGACATTCTTCCCCTCTAAAAGGAACTTCGTCCCGAAGTTCAGTTTGTGTTGGTCTCTAGGGTGGTATTGGTGAAAAGATGATGATATTCGAGAATTCCAGCGAACTTTCACGATAGGAATTCGACTTCGCTTCAACTGTTCGACCTTACAGTCCATGATTTCTACCGGTTCTCATACAAGGTTTTGGTTTGTCATTGGGTTGGATTCCTTCCCAAATGGGATTTTGAGTGACTAATCTGAAAGTCATTTCTTGAGATTTGGAAAACGTGAAACATGTTTGTGTAACCTTCTGTTTGCTAACAAGGCTCAAGTCTAACGGCCACTAGGCCTACTCGGTCTGAGATATTAAATAATCCAGTGTATATCGGGTTTAACTTTCTGAATTTTTCTGAATGGTATCATGCCTTTCCGAGGCAGAACTTTCAACATGATCTGGCTACCAACTTGAAGTTGTAATGGTTTACACTTATTGAACTTGTAACTGATTATTGACTTGTAGGAAATTCCTGGTTATTTCATGAATGCTTACTGGACTAGTGAGTTGGGATTTTCCAAATTTCAATCCGTCAATGGATGTTGGCACTTCGAACATAGAGTGCCTCAATTGGTGTAGTCTCTATGCTCGTGCGGTAATTATGGTTGTAAAGGAATCTAATTTATGGCAAATGGTTAGTCCAACCATTTCTAGAGTCAATCACTCATGCACTGAGCATATCTCCCTATGTTTGAATCATTCTCTAATTTCTGACCATTGGTCTGCTAATGATAGGTGGTGTAGTTCCAAAGGAATCTTAATGTAATCGCTAGGAGTTTGAGGTGAATCAAATTCCTCTATTAGAAATAATGGAAATGGATATCATCAATCTTGTGGAAAAACTTACAAGGTTAAGTCCGTCAAAGGGTGTTATTGAAAATAATAGATTAGGATAAGGTTGTGATCCTCCGCAGGATGTCATGAATTGAGTCTTTCTCCACCTATGATGCTTAGTCTCCATTACTAAGATTTTCCCCAAGCCTTATGTCATCAAATCACAAAATCCTAAATGTATAAGTGATGTAATATAGTGATTTATTTTTCAAAGTTTGTTTTGAGATTGTGTGTTTTGTTCATAAACCTTCCCTGAATAAATAAATTTACAACTTTAAGCAAACAGCTTTCCAAGTAACATTTTTCTTGATATTTCAAAATTTAATAGTTATGCAAGATAGGACAGTTTTCAATATAAGGTGGATAATATGGTTTACCAAAGATCGATGTTTAAAATTTCCTAACAATTCAATAGTTTTGTAAAAGATTAACCAAAAGGAATTTGCTTATCAAAATAAGTGTCTCAGAAAAGTATTTCTTACAAGATATATATTTTGTATAACTGTAGTTTGGAGAAAATCCATTTAAAAGTGAAAATATTAAGAGGATAAAATAGTCAGGTATATATGTCTGCACAAAAGCATAGGTGTCTAACATGTTTGAATAAAGTCTATTGGTGAGGACATGTTCAATCTATAGTCTTGGTTAAAAGGTTGGATTTATCCCTATGGTGTTGCTTAGTGAGCACTCGTATTGAAACTAATCTTGTATTTTCAGTTTAGCCAATACTTTCTAGATGGTAGAATTTTTGGTGATCAGGCCAGTGATAGTGGTTCGAATAGTTTTGTAATATCCTGAGATTTCTGTTGAGTTTTGAATGGTCTTAATGTACCGAGAGATTCTCCTTATAGATGGTATGGAAAGTCTTTCCTAGGGAGGTCATTGATAATATCTACTTATCAATATAGGGAGTAGTGAGTGATGAGTGACATAGGAAACTATATAGTGTCACCTAATTCCTTATATAAATAGGGATGGGAAAGGGAAATAATAATGATAGCGAGAAGGGAAGAGACTGTGACAACTGCGATAAAAAGAGATTGTGATAAAAGAAAATACTATGATGTAAGTGTATTGTGCATAGACTTAAATGTTCGTGAAATTAAATGACAAGTTGACGTGCTTCTAAGCGGCGGTTCACGAAGTGATGAAAAGTATGAATGTTCTGACAACGAGAGTATACACACACATGAATGAAACGTTTGGAAATCGAGTAGAGGATTCAATCCAGACAAAATTTTATTATAACCATTCTCAGTGTTGCAAAATTCATTTCTGAGTCAGACATAGGTGGTCAGCCTATATCTCACTATCCCGGGTTGAATATAGATGACCAGTCTATATTCCACCGAGGTTCCATGAATTTTGAAATACTCAGCTCAGTTATACTAATACTATGTCCTTCACAAATACCAAGACGTTCTGAAAGACTAAGGCAGGTGACCAAACTCGAGGTCAAATGATGAAACTATTCAAGGAAAACATAATGCAGTGACATATATGATACATGAGCATGCTTATATGAAAGACAATTATAGTAATCCACTATAATAAATGAATATAATATACCAGATAATGAGACACAAATCTCATCACCTATGTCAGCAACTAACCACAAATGAGGCTTCAGCATGGCAGGCAGGCACGTGACGGTCATAGGGTTAAGTTTTCTTGAAAGTAGCTATAGTCTATGTTTTAAAAACACTTAGTTCGCTATAGCCAAAGCTCTGATACCAATCTGTCACACCCCCAGAATCGGGTCCAGCGAAAGCATACATGCAGCTGGGGTGTAACTCAATTGATATCACAACACAAGTACAAAAATGTTTTCACTTCAATCATTTAGAATAAAATAGTTTAATCAAAAATGTTGAATTTACATTGTTAAAAGTAGTGCGGAAGTAGGCCATTAAAATAGTTAAAAACAGTCACCAAAAGAATAATCAGAGTCTTCTATGACCATGTCATGCCCTGCCAAAACCTCCAGTAGCGTGTCATTGCTTAATACCTGAAAATACATGTTAAAGTGTCAACACGAGGTTAGAGCTGGCAATTTCTGACACGGACTTGTTAACACGACACGACACGACCTGTTCTTAACAGGTTTCGTGTCAGGTCTTAACAGGTTTCGTGTCTTAACAGGTCCGGACCTGTTAAGACACGAATAAAATTAACAGGTTTCGTGTCTTAACAGGTCGGACCTGTTAAGACACCTGTTAAGACACGAATTTAACAAACAAACACCAGCCCAACATTAGCCCAACATCAAATGCTAAAACAAAACAAAAGTAATATAACCTGTTATCCTATTTCATTTCAAACCCTAAAACAAAAGTGATAAATCCGCCCCCCTCCTAAACACTCTCTCCAAACACACGATCTCATCTCATCTTCATCTTCAACCATTATAAACCCCCAACCCAGATAATCATCCTCAACCCACAAATCCCCAGCACCTCACCACCGTGACTCCTTACCATCCAGATCATACGGATCCGCTGTCAACTATGATGACGAATTTTAAAATGATGTTGGTTTTTTAGTTGTTTGAAATTATGGAAGAACAAAGTGGTGAATTATTGTATTTGTTAGGTTCCATTTAATTGTAATAATGATTGATTGTGGTTATTTATATTTTATAATGATGAAGGTTTAGTTTAGATTTATGTATATGTGTACAAAAAAAATATGTGTTGTAGTTGATATTTTATAATGATGAAGGGAATGGGGAAGGCGGAAGACCACGAGTGAGAAAGCACATCTAAAAGCTTTGACAATATGAAAGTGAATATGTGGTTATTTGAGGCATTTGCTTTGTAATTTTTGTAGGTACGTAGTTTTTTTAATGATAATAATGAGAAGTGCTGGGCATGAAATTGCTTGGGAAGTTGTGGTTGTTTGGAACTGTTTTGAAAATACAATAGTTTGGGAATGTTTGTGATTGCTTTGTGAGTGAAATGATTTGGTGAAAATACACGGTTTGAAATTATTTCATAAGCAGGTTTAATTAGAAATCTGAAGCACATTTAAGTATTGATATGCTTTTGCCCTTTTCTGCAAGTGCTAGCATCATTGCCAAGTTTCTTCACTGACTTTTTCTGCTTGTGCTTTGTAATTGGTGTTTTATGTCGTTTTTAGTGTTAGTTTTGAAAGTGTTTGTGAATTTTCGTGTCGTGTTCCTTATCGTGTTTGTGAAATCCGTGTAAGAGATATAGGCTAACAGGTCCCCTTAACAGGTTCCTTATCGTGTAACATGTTAATTTTCGTGTCGTGTTCGTGTTTAGGTCATTCGTGTTCGTGTCTTATCGTGTCGTGTCAGACACGATATGCCAGCTCTACACGAGGTTGGTGAGTTCATAGAGTCTTGTGAAAAAGAATGTAATGCATATGAATGAAGATTTCCCAACAAATGCCTCGTAAATCCACTCAGTTCCAAGTCCCGCCATAAGAGACTTGCAACCTGTGTGTTTACGACCCACTGCCAAAAGTAATAAGTTTGGTTTGTGTAAACAAAAGTAATAAGATTGATGCAAAAGCATCGTAATTCAGTAATAAAGTTGATGCAAAGGCATCGTAATTCCGTAATAAATCAGTAATAAGGTTTATAAAAACCATCAGTATATAACTTTAATCGTATGTACAATAGCCCAAGTATAAAGTAAAGTAATAAGATTTCAGTCATAAAATTTACATTGGCTCTTAAGCTCATGACCCCGAAGCTAGACGTTACTTGGCCCCAAACAAGTGTTTATCAGACACTCTAAAGATATTAGACATGAAATGCATCCGTAATTCCGTTGGAGCAACCCAAACACGGATGGAGGAGTCACCCTCAATAGATCTATTCACTCACTCTCGCTCGTACTTTAATTAACGGTCCATGATAATAAAAAGGGGACTTGTCAAGACGTGGTAATAAGGCAACTTAAGCAATGTAAGGCATTTAATACTTTGGCATGTACAAAAATAATTAAAGCAATGTATTCTCCCCCAGAAGTAATTCAAAACGTATAAAAGTATAAAACAAGTATTTAAGCATGTATCTCCCCCAAAGAGTTTATAACGTAATTAAACAAGTAAAAGTGGGGCTATGACTCACCTCGAAATGATGATAAAATGATGGTAAAATGATCGGGACAATAAGGCGCGAACACTAGCCGCAACCTAAGATGAGTGGAAATGATCTACTTAAGATCATGAAATGATGTAATGAATGCACATGCACATGATGCCTATACAACTCTTAACTTGAAAATACTTGTTATTGTCAAAGTAATATGTTTTTCCATAACTTGGGAAAATAAGTATAACTAGACTAATAAAACTAGTCGTAATATATATATCGTATATATAAATGGTAGTGTTGAATTCCTTGCTTTGAAAACATTGAAATAACGTTTAATAGTCGTATAAATAAGCTTGTAATCATAAGTACTTTGATGGTTAAGAATTTGGCACATTGATAGTATTTCTAGAAAATCTAGAATTTAGTACGTAGAAGTATTATTATTTCTATTAGTGCCAAAATGGTCTCGCAAAACTAGTCGCGAAATAATGAATATTAAGAGTTAGGAATGAAGCTCAGTAGTTCTAAGAATACTTTCACCATATCTAAAAAGTCACAGAAGTGAAGTTTGTCTATACGGGTCTCGATCATAAAGGAAAATAGCCGTCAAGTGAGGTGTTTGGGCTGTTTTGACAAATTCTGGGCAGTTTTCGGGAAAGTTTAGAAGACCATAAGTTATTCGTTATTCATTATAAATCCTTTTGACAAACGGTTGGATGTTTTGAAAACTAGGCTAGGTGAACTAACTTTTTGTCAATGATGTAAACTTTCCAGAAATGGGTTTATCAATAAGATAAACGGCTCTCAACATGTTGTGTTACAAAAGTAGTTTTTCTACACATGATTATTTTGCTAAAAAACTGATGGAAATAAATAGAGTTTCGTCGATTTTGAAACGTGTATTTCTTGGTCGTTATAAGCTTGTTTTCTACGTTCTTTATATCCCCGGAATCGTGGGACAACATACTAATATATTTTTGACAAGTCGGGATGGCTAGATCAAGTTTTACACCTCAGATTGGCCCTTGAAAATCGTGGGACAGCAAGTACAATTTTCAGAAAATAGTTTTCGTCGATAAACTTGCAAAAATCATATCTCCTTCGTTATAAACTCGTTTTAATCCGTTCTTTCACCCACGTCTTCGTTTTTGAAAGTATTTTCTAAATCTCTAGCCCAAAGTTACCCGGAAACCCCTGATTTTTCTGTATTTGACGATTCGGGACAGTAGGTTTATAAACATGTTCCAAATCCATTTCTAATGTTCTAAACTAGTTTCTAATCCACCCAAATCACTTCCAATCACCACAAATCTAGTCTATTCCTACCATACACCTTCTTAAGGTATCATGGGTTCTTAAACATCATCAATCAAGTAGATCTAACAAGGGTTTCCATTTCTAGTGTTTCAAAGATATATATATATATATATATATATATATATATATATATATATATATATATATATATATATATATATATATATATATATATATATAAAGAGTGGTATAAACTAACATATGCATGAAATCATGTATAGAAATCACATGATCATAAAGATAACATGAAGAAATGATGAAGATGAATTTTTTAAACTTACTTTGAAAGATTAGTTAGCTTTGGAGATGAAAACTTATAAAACCTAATGATCCTTGAGTTTATATTACAAAACCCTAACAAGGATTACTAAAGGAGCTTGTTTATGTCTTGATCTTGAAAAATTTATGGATATTTGTTGTGTTTTTATATTGGGTCGTGGCTAGGAAGAGAAAAAAGAGAGAAAACCTCACTTTTTTATTTCTAAATATGAATAAGTGTTTGTAGTTTATGTTTGTAATAGAAATATTTTTAGTTTAGGGTAGTATGGTAAATAAATGGACAAGTTCAAGTAACATGGATAAGGGGGGCGGCACATGGTGGTTTTGGGATGAGTATGTAGGTAGTTTGTTAGTATCTAGTTCACGGAGTCGGTTTTGGTTCCGTTAATTGCTAATCATAAATTGTTAAACCGCGAAACATAATCCGGGTATCGTAAAAATATGAAAATTGAAAGAATGACTAAACTTTTTAAAATAACCCATAATAAAATATAAAATGAATGGTAAGTTCCATCGGGTTGCTTAAACGTTGTTAAACCTGGAAACGCGGGTCTAAAACGCGAAATTCGCGTAAAACGCTGAACTGGAAAACGTAATATTCCAAAACTTTTAGAATTATCGTAAAATGAGAGAAAATCATATTTCTATCGTCTTTAATGTTTTATGGACGTATCGGGATGCTAGAATGACGTTTAAACCTAAAAGTAAATCTCGGACACGGCTTCGTGATTTTTGCAAAAATGATCCGACGAGTGCCAAACTCTCGGATTATCGTTAAAATAGTTTAACTTACGAGAATATGAAATAAAAAATTTCGGGAATGAATAGTGAAAGTTAATAGTAAAAATGAATAGTAACTTTCCGAGATGAATTATGAAATTTCGACGTTTGAAAAAGGACATGAAATTACGAGTTGTGACACCAATCTTGTTGAATGTGATAAAAGAAACAAGAACGACAACTAGTAATTCTTCAACTAATATACTTCTGAAAGTCAAGAAATTAGTGATAGAGACTTCGTGAAATCTTTTAAGATGTTTATAGGTAAAAGAATTACCCTTAATATTCTCGTCAGTATGTCTGAAGAAGGGTTTGACCAAAACATTATCAGCCATAGGATCGTCTGAACTTTTAATCTCGACCGTAATATGTCCTTAATTTAGATGACGGCTAATCTTACATTGATAGGTTATCAACCACTACATTCAAATAAAATTCTCAGACAAAGTCTGACTTTTAATGTTAAGTTGGCACATGTGTTCTTACTATGAGGTGTGAAATGCAAGATTATGTTTGATTGTTTTCATTAAACCACACGCTTATCAACATTTTTAGTCAATGCTATTAACACTCTTGACATATCCACTCTTTTATCTTTTTAGGATTTTTATCAATAATCTCCAAGATTTTTTTATCTTTTTAGATTTTTTTTTTTTTTTTTTTTTTTTTTTTTGAATTTTGTTAATTGTTAGTATCTTTTAGCAAATCTTCAATACGAATTATATCACATAAATTTTCAAACATAACACATGGTTTTGGTATGTGTTTATAGATTAACAAGTAAAAAGAATGATCAAATTAAACGACGTATAACAATAGTACTATTTTATTCTCTTGTATAAAAAAGTATTATATAAAACTACTTTTTTTTAATACCAATTAACTAAAAGATTATTCGACATGCCTCACCTAAATTTTGTTTATATCCGGATTGTGGTTTTTTTTTTTTTTTTTTTTTTTTTTTTAAGGTTTTACATGTCTCATGCTTAGTGATTCAATCGCTCTTTAAGTAGCTTTTATATATATTTGTTCCTTACATAAAATATTTTAGCCATGCTCACGTTACCTAAAATAAACTATTTAATAGTGGTCTTCCATGGGTTCACCTATATAAGTCGCGACTAAAGTTGCAACAATACAAAACTTGAATACTACTTGTACATAATACAAGGACACATGGCAAGAATAGGAACCATTGAATGTAATAAAAGAAACAAGAACGACAACTAGTAATTCTTCAACTAATATACTTCTGAAAGTCAAAAAATTAGTGATAGAGACTTTGTGAAATCTTTTAAGATGTTTATAGGTAAAAGAATTACCCTTAATATTGTTGTCAGTATGTCTGAAGAAGGGTTTGACCAAAACATTATCAGCCACAGGATCGTCTGAACTTTTAATCTCGACCGTAATAATTCCTTAATTTAGATGACCGACTAATCTTGCATTGATAGGTTATCAACCACTACATTCAAATAAAATTCCTATACAAAGTCTGACTTTTAATGTTAAGTTGGCACACGTGTTCTTACTATGAGGTGTGAAATGCAAGATTATGTTTGTTTGTTTGTTTTCATTAAATCACGCGCTTATCAACATTTTTAGCCATTGCTATAAACACTCTTGACATATCCACTCTTGATTGATGGATGATGCCTTTTCTACTTTTTCTCTTGATATGATATGCAACTTGACATATCACTCACAAAATGAAATAACCAAGTCACTGTCTCCCGATGTTATAAAAATAATGTATTTATTTTTATATATAAAAGTTGCAACTTATATACTTGTTGTTTTAATACAGAAGTTGTAACTTTTGTGCTTAATATCTTTCTTCTTCTTTTTTGGAACGACTAGTGTCGTATCTCATATATATTGTTTTTATTTTTAATAATATACCTCTACTAGTGATTTGGTAGGTATGTCTCAATTCTTATTTGAGATTTGTGTTTAACGGGATATATGCATGAATTTTTCATAAAATTATTCATTATAATACAAAGATCACAAATTTTGACAATTTGAGTAAATACAATATAAAAAAGTAACTATTACATTGTGTCAATCTAGATTTATGATAACATTGAATAGTTCTGTTACTTTAATGTTAATTTCCCCCTAATATTCTCATCTTTTACGTTAATTTTGTAAGGATATATGCTTTTATTTGTTTATATTCTGTTTTCAGGACAAGGATGAGCAAAGGAACGAAGAGACGCGGAATTGGAGGATTTTACATGAAGCTTATTGAAGTATGCAGTATCTGCACTAACTACGGCGTAGAGGTGTATTATACCTACGCCGTAGCTCACTCAAAAGACCAGAACGAAGTCCACCAAGACCTACGGTGTAGTCAGCATTATGACTACGGCGTAGTTTATCCAGCAAGACTTATACGGGCGTAGCAATTATTCAAGCTACGTCGTAGGTCCTCATATCAAACAGTGAAGTACATCTGTATTCCTTGAATAAACTATGGCGTAGTTCCCCATATAACTACGCCATAGAAAGTGCCAGCAGAAGATCTACGTACGTAGCACTTGATCAAGCTACGGCGTAGTTGTGTATTTCGAAGGCTACGGCGTAGCCAACCCTAGAGCTACGCCGTAGTCAGGCACTATAAATACCAGCCATAAATTCTGAATTTTATATCATTCATTCCATACCATTCCACCACAGAGAAGTCCTGAGGAATTCAGGGAGCAAGGGGAACGTCGTTCCACTTGCATACAAGTCATCTCCAAGGGAGGAATCACACTTCAATCATAAATTTATCCATTTTTAATTATTGTATTAAGATTATGTTTTCATTCCCAATGTTGAACATGATGTTTTCTGCATTTATTAATATGAGTGGCAAAACACCTCTTGGTGTTAGCCTTGTTATGAAATTGTTATTATTATGATTTAGTTTTCTCACATCTATTGTCGTTTTATTTGTATACTTATTTAGCTTGTCTTGGGACACTTTAGCTTGGGTAGCATTAATGATTGGTAGTTCCTTTGAGGCTTTGTGAATTGACCATAGGACCCATAGCTGATTAGGTGTGACTTGGTGATAGAAATATCACCATACATGTGCGAATTGATCATAGGACCACCTACCAATTAGATGTGCTCAAAGAGTTAGAGGGGATGTAAGTTGCGACCTGCCCGCATCCCGTTAGACTAGTCTAAGTTAGTAGAGGCGCTTAACGACTCTTGCATCTCGTTTCGAGGAACTCTTGCAATTTTAGGTTGTAAGAATAGAGAAAGGTGCAAGATAGGGTAGATGATTTGACCATCTGATTCTATCGATATTAATCCCCAGATAAAACGATAGGATGCATTTAATTAGAAAACTTGTCATGATAATAACATGACTCCCTACTGATTTCCCTTTATTTGCTTTTGTTATTTATTTTATTAGTTTTATTAATCTTTTAATCATAAACCCCCCATTTTTAAACGTGACACTAAGCTTAGATAATTTTCACATGCATAACTCTTGGAACGACCTCGACTTTACCATCTAGTTATACCTCACACGACTGGGTACACTGCCCGATAGTGCATTAGATAGACCTTAGGTAAATGAGCAACTATAAATTATAAAACCTGGTAGGTAACCTGCATCAATTTACATATTTTTTATTGTATTTAATATATATATATATATATATATATATATATATATATATATATATATATATATATATATATATATATATATATATACTACTTATAATGCATTTAGACACTTCTCTCTTATTAATTTTTTAAGATTTCCTTATATAGATTTTAAGTAAATACAAGTAAACAAGCATAATTTACAACTATTTAAAGCACACATAAAACTAAAAAATAATACTACTCATCTAATACAATTAATACATTATTAAAAACACCCATTCACCCAAAAATACAACTATTTAAACACAATGTATAATATAATTAAATGGTCAACTGTTACATATCTCCGAATACAATAATCGAACCCAAGTCACAAACCTAAATCTAAACACAAACAAGTTTCAAACTGAAAATTACAAAGATCTCATAATAGTGTGTTCAAAGGATAAGATCAAATCTTTAAAAATATTCAAACACAATTCATCATAAATCTTTATTTTTCGAAGTTGAACTTCTTTTAATATTCGAAAGGTATAAAGATAAAACCAATAACAAAACTGTTATGATTTTTCTTTCATTCAGTTAAATAAAATGAGAAACGAAACGATACCTACCCGAGACAACAAACAATCTTGACGTTGTGATCTTCGTAAGCTTCGAATTAAATTAAAGGGTGTTTAGGGGTTTGGCTATAAAGTGCAGCATTCAACGAGAAGTGTTTGTGTTGTGATTCGTGTTCTACAAAAAGAAAACAAGAAGCATATATTGTTGTTTGTTTTAGACTTTCGGTTTAACACAACTGCCATAAACTAACAATCCAACAAACCACAAACAATCACTAACCACAACTATTATCCCATCCATCTCCTCAACTAAACAAGACTTAAAAAAATCAAAGGACAAAACAAGATAATATTTATTCGAAAATCAAACTCATCACAGCTCTATAACAAAACAATAAGATCAAAAAGCCGGTTAAGAGAAGCAAAATGGGTGTCTGTGTTTGTTTCTCGATTATGAAGATAAGATTATGTTTGATTCATTTTTTGGTTGAATGGAAGGGACAAATTTTTAAGGTTGTAGCTGCATTGGAGAGAAAAGGGTGGCTGCAAAAGGGTGAAATGATTTAGGGTTAGAGAAAAATTAGGGTTGTGTGTCTTTTATTTACCTTTTTGAGTTGGTGTCAATATTTAATTATACGGATCTAAATTCTTAAATGAATTTTTCATTTGGCCTAATAAACTTAACATTCAGCAAAAATTTAAATACTTTGTGGGCTGGTCTTAGGTATTTCTTATTGGGCCGAATTTTGTTCCAAATCACGGGATGGAATTTGTGTTATTCAATGTTATCTTTGGTTAATGATACATTAGGCTTCAAATTGGTACGTATATGATAATATTTGGTAAGTGTTGGTTATCGGATTGTTCGATTTATTCGGTTCGGTTAAATTTTTTTGTGTAAAACTGAACCGAAAGCCGATCGAATAACTGAAAACCGAACCAAATAACTCGAATTACTTAATTTCCGTTATTTATTTATCTCTACTAACATATAAAGTATTTGTGACTATTTTCAGAAAATGCTAAGAAATCATATATCATTGTTATTACTTAGTCATTTTAATCTAAATTATCATTCATTTGTGTGGTTATTGTTAAAGAAAAAACATGTAATCCAACAACATTTGCTTGCCGTAAAATATAGTTACAGGGTACCCGCCGCCGCATCGCGCGGGTACCCTGCTAGTATATATATATATATATATATATATATATATATATATATATATATATATATATATATATATATATATAAACACACACACACACTAGCTTTCAAAGCCCGCCCGATGGGCGGGCATGACTTATAATGCTCGTTTATAGTTTGCTTGTTTAACTAAATATTGATGTTAAAAAATTGTTTATTGTACAAAGATTTTTAAAAGAAAAGTACCAATGTTTGTCAAATTGTTTGTGTTTATGGTGACAGCATAAATGGTGTAGTTTTTCATCGTTTGGAAGATGGCTCTACTAGTTGAAACTGTGCTAACAATTACACTTTCGTTCACACCATCTCATGTCATACCACATATATGCTTCCTCTCCTGGAGTTTCTTCACGATCTCATATTACCCGCAATTTTATCCAAAATTATGAAAACTAAGCTGGAATGCATATTTTTGTCTTAAGAATGCCATCATCACTTGTATAATGGACAACTAAGATATCCTTACAGTACTATGTATGGATTCATGAGTTCTACATTTATAAGATGATACAAAACAAAAAAAAAATGACCATACCTATAAAGCAAAACCTCTTTAAACTCATAAATGGATATTTAAATCGATTCATGTCATGATCAATCCGGAAGGCACATATGTGAAATTTGTTTTCCTTTTTTTTTTTGTTATCTTCAATTTCTAAGAGGCTAAAAAGTGTTGAAGCAGAGTTTTCTTTGGCCTTGGAGATTCCTGTTTCAAGAACATGAATCAAAGTTCTACATTTATAAGTAGGCCAATTAGTAAGTTGATGGCCCTATTGTTTGCTATCATGATACGGTTATCCATATTATGCCTGGCAAGTAACCTGAGCTCCCTTGTAGCATTCCAAACTTCATCAAGTAAAGTGGTACTTAAGTCATCAACTAAACTTCACTTGGGTTTGCACTCCATTAATATCAGGTCTGGTTTTTGTGGTTGGAGTAGAAACTATTCTCGGTCCAAACGTTTCTGGCAGTTTGCGCCATAGTCGCATTGTCTCGCTGAACCCAGAATTGAAAGTTACTGAAGAACCGAAGAAGGTGGATCTGAGGATGCAAGCATTGCCATCGAGTGCATCAGAAAGTTTCATACGGTGATACGTGACCACCTATACTTGACACATTAATGTCCATTTGATCCGCGTCCCACCTCTTGAAACGACTATCGATTAAACATCACAAACAATGTCTAAAGATCTAACTATAAATGAAACTAATTTATGCGGCAAAGAAATGGTTATTCATCAACATTTTTGATCCGTTTATTTATGAATGATTTAATTTGAGTTATGTGTAATTTAAAATGGGTAAAATGGTCTGGAGCTAACCGTTTAATTGAACTTGCAACGGATATGGACCATATGCAACCACCAATAATGGACCATCTAAAGGAAAAGAAACAAATAGCATAAACTGGGTGAGGGACAGAAAAAACACAGATCGTAATAGCATTACTTATGTGTTTCGAGCTATATACTATATAATAAATTATGAGCCAAATATACCATATTTAATTACCTCCTTTGCTGTGAGCATGTGAACCAAGTTCACGACCCACCATGACAATACTTTCTCCCGCACTTTTAAGATTTCTAAATTCTGCTGATACAATAACAGAATATTAACATTACGTTGTCAATCTATGAAAACATTGTTAGAAATTCTACGAAAACTATGAAGGAAACAAACACCTTTCATATGTTGTTGTTATCATCCAAACATTATTTTTAGATAGTGTACGCCAAGATATGGTAGCCAAGAGCCATGGCTACCAAGGCACTAACTTCCTTCCACCCGATGTCTAATTCTATCCCATCAATTACACAGAACTGATATGTTCATATTGCACCTTTAGAAGAAGTCTGTATGTGTGATAGTTGAAGGACAAGTAACTTAACCATGATATGAAAAATGGAACATTCTGCAAAAGTAGTGGAATATGTCATGAATATATGGAGTATCAACCGATAAACATCTATGATTTAAGTATATTAGTGTTCACCTTCACGAAAAAAACCTCAGGCTAACATGAAAGCCATTACAGTCACAAAAGCTAAAGTTGTTGCCTTGCTCAAATCCATCACTGCAGCACTAATAGCCAAGCCTTAACCCTGTCGTTGCGTAATAATATTTTATTATATAATCATTTAAAGAAAGTATCTAAATATAACATTGATATATGGAATATGGCTTACTTGAGCTGCAACTAAGTATAAAAATACTATAAGCATTATTAGAAAAAATGCCTGAAGAGTTAGTCTCAACCCCGTCATGAAATACACGATTAGGATGAAGAGTAATGGAAGAAGAAGATCGAGTGGAAGATCACTTGTTGTCCTCGCAATAAAATATGCACTAAGCCTATACATGTCTATGACTCTCTCCTTTTTTAGCATTGCTCGTTCTTGAGTGAATGTAAAAATTGCTGTAAAAACTGGGAAAAAAGCCGAAAAAAACTGCAATGAAGAAAACCAGCCCCACCTGGAAATGAGCATTTAAGCTTAGGTACAGCAATGGAAAATTTACATTGTAATTAATTATTTTGGTATTTTTTTATTATTATTTTTTTATAATGGAAACATTTTATAACTGCTTTTGCAGATCTTTGGGGCTATGAACATTTGATCGCCACCAAAGAAGTCCCAAGATAATCGCAGCTGTGATTTCAGTTATAGTATTTAGTGGAGGCCTACGTTGCAATTGTATCAAAAGATACAAGTGATAATGTCAAAGAATGCAACAGCATACAGTGATAAAATAAGCGTATATATCTTCAATCAGATGAATAGTGCACATGCTTACCCCTCCTTTAGATGAATTTGGTGATATAAGTGGTCTAAGAATCAGCAAAACAACAACCGCTAAATCCTGGTAGAAAAAGAGGCATATATTAGATGCAATGTTTATTCGGTAACTTCATCAAACTTAAATATATTCACACTTACACCTATAAGCTTCTATTCATAGCATCTGATAGGATGTACATGGGTCCACGACACTCTTTTTATAATTTGTAATTTTGAGCTTTCTCAAGTTTCACATTTGTGATAAATGTAGTGCAAACCATTTGTTACATATTTGGTCTTACGAAAGGAGTAATAAAAATCAGTCTTTATAATTAATAAAACACTAATTTCACAGGATACCTGGAATAGTAAAGCAGATAATGTGATGGATCTAGTAGGCTGATTCGGTTGAGTCTGTTCCTATGGAGCCATTGGAACCCAGTGACTGTAAGCCTTTGAAAAGCCGTTATGACGCCCAAATTTCTGTATTTGAAGCTAAATTCCAGAAGAAGTTGGAAGATACTCGGTTTTTCATGGTAGGAACATGTGCATTAGGTTGTGTGTACTTGAAGAATTTATCCTTGATGGGTGTTTCATGTGAGACTCAAGGGAAACTAACAGTTACTGATGATGATGTAATTAAGAAGAGTAACCTCAGCAAGCAATTCTTGTTTCATGACCGGAATATTGGGACAGGCTAAATCAATTGTTGCTGCTTCTGCAGTTGCGTTAAT
Source organism: Artemisia argyi (assembly GCA_030686995.1). Classification (NCBI taxonomy): domain Eukaryota; kingdom Viridiplantae; phylum Streptophyta; class Magnoliopsida; order Asterales; family Asteraceae; genus Artemisia; species Artemisia argyi. The sequence continues at coordinate 64,782,897 of CM060679.1, read as the reverse complement.
TAACCCTCGTCTTCAAAACTGATATCAATGTAATACATACTGGAAATCTTAAACGATTTATACATTCAAACCTCGAGGCCAATATTAAAAAGCAAGAAAACAACTCCAAATTCGGCGTCACGCTTACATGAGATGAATGGAAGATGGGCCAATAAACGCTACAACTTACTGAGCTTTCTGAGATTCACACTTGTATAACTCCTTCCTGCATAAAAATAAAAACGTCAATTATCAGAACAATAAACATGTTATTCTAAAATTATCACATTAATAAGATTTTTTTTCATGAGCACTTCAGTAGTACCATAGGTAACGGAACTCGCCGTTTGAAATTTTTCACAGTCGTTGCACATGGCATAGGAACTACTTCAACCTTTAGATATTAACAGTAACACATGTTAAATGAATTTATCTAACGTACTTTAAGTGCCAAAATCAGATGGAAAAAAGGTTTAGGTTTTGACTACACACACCTCAAAGTCAAGATTTTTCCAAAAATCCGATAAATTACATATAAACTTTGAGCAAACAGGGCAAGAATGTCTGTGACATCATCAAGAAATTCAACTCTATTCATTTATACCAATTTTTTCATTTATAAATAAGACCTGTGTTCACTTTTATATTCAGTTTTAAACTTTTACCTGTGATGTTGTTCCATATCTTTTAGGCAAGCGAAATGCATTGTATGCCCACAAGGTAAGATAGTAAAGTCCTTCAATGTGTCGAACAGAAACTGCAACTCGAAATGCAAATGCTTTACTCTGGAAATCAGTGAGCAACTTACAACCTTTTTTCAGTTAGAATTTTTATTGGAGCTGTTGAAATTAAATGTAATCGATATAAGAAAATAAAAACATACTTGTTTCAAAATAGCCGAATATAAGTATTATATTTACATGCGGATTTTTTTTTAAGTTTTTTTCTTCATTTATAGCTATTCTAGTTAGCCAGTTTTTGTGACGTGTTGCTCCATTGCAAAAAGTTGGGATTCTTCGTATAGTTGAGGATAAGCCAAAAGAGACCTTCTACTTAGGTTCTTATCGAGAACAACTGTTATAATTGTAGATACTGAGGTATATAGAACGGAATATAACACACCTGCTCCATCGGTAATAGTTGTGGTGAATGTGAAGCCTATAAAGAGCACATACCCGAACATATGTATATGTAAATATCAGAGAATGAGAAGTAAGGGTGGTAATTATCAATCTATAAACTTTATACCCTTGGTTGATAATCACTTTATACCCTTGGTTGATAATCAATTTAAACATGAAACTTGAACAAACAAACAAACTTACATTTGTTACAGCAATATCTTTGATTTATTCTGTCATAGTTAGACATGCAACAAAAGAGGAACCACACGTGCCATCTTCCGTTTATATTGTAAATGAAAACAGAAGGCTGCCTTTTAGATATTAATATGCATTGTACATTGTGAATGGCCTATAAGATTGGGATTGCTTATCTAATTGTTTATGAGTGAGGTAAAGGGTCTTAAATATTCCCATACAAAATTTGCATTATTTCTAGATCACATCCTCATCATGTGAACTGAGCATTAGCAATGCATACTTAACCAATCGGGATTTCACATATATTAATATGAACATAAAAAGTATTACAGTATTATACTTACAGAAAGGCAACATAGAGAGTTGAAAGTAACTGTGGATACCAAAGAAGAAATCTTCCAAAACATGTAGTTGCAAGAGAACACATGTATGTCATGAGGTGACCGAAGCATCACTCTCAGTTATCATCTTGATATATTTCTATGTTCATAATAGTTACCTGAAACCTCTACTGATTTGAGCAATAACAGAAACAAAACAGTCGAGCCCTTCCTTACCGGATAAGAAACAGTAGCATTGGAAAGGGGTTGTGGTTAAAGTAACACCAGCAGAATAACACATTGTAGGGGAACATACAAAACATATAATGGTGACAAACCCATTACCAAACGTTTTGAAGAATTCGTTACTTTTTAATAAGAAAATGAAAAACAATCAACAATAAAGCCAATTAGTGTACGAATTACTAAAACACGAATATCTAAAATTTAAAATCGATAAGCAGAGAAAAAGTATACCTTATGAATGAGCAAAATCAATAAGCAGAGAAAAAGTATATTATGAGTGGGCTGTATTTTTTTACATAGGTTAATATGTTTGATTAGGGTTAAAGATTCTCATAATTATCTCATTAAAAGGTAAATAATTGGTTGCATAGGTTTATAGATTTTGACTTGCAAGATATAATCCAAAGCAGGTGTTGGTCTAGTGGTTATCATGCTTGTTGATGAGTGCTCAAACACTCATCATTTTTGGTCTAATCTGAACTGCAAAACATACAAAAACACTCAGTAATGCATCAAAATACTAAAAATATTTCAAAATTGTGTTTTATATGTTTTAGATGCAAAACGAGTAAAAACAAATGAAAAATGTACAAAGTTTGCAAAATTGGCAGTTTCAGTCCCTCAACTTTCATAAAATGACAAAACTAGTCCCTGGATATTCAAAATATGGAAAATTATCACCAAAGGTCATTTTGAAATCATAAAATGTCATATTTAGTCCTTTGGTGAAAAATTGGAAAGTTTTGGAAATTTACACTTTTGGTCCCTGGAGTTTCAAACTTTGGCAGATTTGGTCCCCGGTGGAATATTTTTGAAAGGAAAATCATTCTTATCCTTGGAAAATCAAAATGTGGCAAATATGGTCCTTAGGTAAAATGTTTGGGGAAATTACATGTTTGGTCCCTGTATTTTGCAACTTGTCAGATTTGGTCCCCGAATGTGTGAGAATGGAAAAATTAATTCTTGGTCCATGTATTATTGTAAGTTATCAAGTTTGGTCCTCATGATAAACTTTGGAAAATTTACAAAACAGCCCTTGAATTTCAGATTGTTGCATCCTTGGTCCTTGTGAAATTTAAATAAACCAAACCAACCCTTTTGTATTTTTATCCAATCCAAACTAAATAAGCCTGATCCAGCCCACTACTCAACACCAAGCCCATCCCCATTTTAGCCCACCACACAAAAAGTTAACACCCCGTATTATACTACCCCTCCCCCTTGTTTGACTTCGGTCAAAACTCACCTTTCTCCTCCACCTCAGCCTACCCCTACCCTGCAACATAATCATCACCAACCCACCCTCATATCCACTGCTACACTCAATCCAACCCCCTTGCACACCAAACAAACACAAACAAACAAACTCCACCCTCTGGCTTCAATCATCTCCAGGAAACAGACAAATAAGAGTTTGGGCGCCAAATTCAAACAATGGTCAGGATTGCTGCTCAATAATCCAAGGGTGCACATTGGCGTTGGGAAGGAGACAAGAGACTTTAGAAACCCTAAAACACCAGTATAAAAGAAGGAAGAAAGGGCTAAGGAAGGAGTTAGTTAATTAGTAATTAGTAGTAGATTAGAAATTAATAGTAGTTTAATTTAAATATGTATTTCAATCTCTCAAGTTCAGTTAATTCTAGTTTATTGTACTAAAACTCTCAGTTTATTATCTAGAATTCAGTTAATGAAAAACTCAAGTTTCATGTTCCACTATAATTTGTGTTTAAGATTCTATTTCAAAACAGTTAAAGTAGTTTGGAATACTCAGATAAATTTCCTTATAGTCTATTGAGAATCTTTTACTCAGTTGGTTCCAAAGTGAAATTGCTCAGCTCAAAAATTCATGAAAGTCAACAAGGGTCAAACAGGTAGAACAAGCAGGTGAAATAAGCTCATTGAGCTTATTTTGGCTTTGACAGTTCTTGATATGGGATCATGGTGCTTTCCACCCTGCTGAGGTTCTAATTTTTATTCATTCTCAATTAGCTCCTAGTTTATCTTATGTTGCAAACTGCTTATTTGAATGTAGCTAGGGTATGCTTATACTAGTGCTTATTCTGAGAATTTGCTTGATTATATCTCATTTGAACCTGTTTATCTTAGTTATTGCTTACCTTGTCTTGTTTTAATAATCTTATTTGTCTCTGGTAGCTCAGCAACTCTCAATAATCCTAAGTTAGCAAAATCACTTGTAGCTTATCTCACTGCTTGTTGATTAGTAATTTAATCTTTAGTATAGTTTATGTAACTTAAGTAATCATCTTGGCTCTTAATCTCAGTTTATAGCAGTAGAAAAATAAGAAAATACAAAAACAGTCATAGGTTTAAGGGGGTGTTTGGCGATGTTGATTTGAATGAGTTGTTGATGCATTGAGTGGTTGTGAATAGTTTAGACAGGTTCAATTAGGTTCCCATAGCATGTTTATGGTTAAAAATCAAGCCCTCATTTGCAGAAAAGTCAACTCTACTTATAAATCCATTGTGTGAGTCCACTGTTGGATTTTAAGGTCTTTTGATGGCTTATTTCAGTTCACTAGTAGTAGTTTTAGCTTAGGGTTATCTCATTTTAGCTTAATACACCTATCTCAGTCATCTAGGACAATCAGAAGTTTAAATTAGTCAAAATTGCATGTTTGTCTCAAAAGTCAAAGAGTGTATTGTTCAGTTTTTTTTATTTACTGCAAGATTTTTTCATGAACTCACTTTTTAGTTTTAGATTTTAAGCTTCTGGGATATTTAAATTTGGAAGGTCATCTTTGCATTCCTTATATTTTTTCAATTGTTAGGATTGTCTTTAAGTGCTTATTGGTGGCTTTGATATGCCTGTGTGCTACAAGAACTCCCCTGCACCAGGGGGTCCATCTCACTAGCTCCTTTCATAAGCTTGCAGTGGGCTTATCTGTGAGGCTTAAGCTGAGTTCTTTGTTTTTTTTAGATAGCCAAACCACCATTCTCAAAGTTTCAGGGCTCATAAGCCACCTTTAGGCTTATTTGATAAGTGTGCAAGTGGCTTATTACTTGGTCCTTGTCAACCAATGCACTGAGTGGTAGTCAATTTCAGAAGCTCTTTCTGAGCTTCTCAGTGGGTCCCACTGAAAGATCTTTGTCCTTTTGGAAACCTCAATGCACCATCTCTTTATGCTAGTGCTTATTTGTCATCTCAGTGTTTGTCTAATTGCTTATTTTGGCCTCCCATTTGACCCCACCAACTCAGTCAACTGATCCATCAGGGTGATAAGGCAAAGATCTCAAGCTCTTGCAGAGCTTGATAGTGAACCTTTGCCTCTGATTTTTGGCTTTTTGAGAAGTTTAGTATGCAAGCTTTCTAGTTCAGTCTTACTCTTGGTTTCTTAGCTTATTGAATGAGCTAAAAATAGGCCTGCAAAGAGGCACCTCAGTAACTGTTGGGTGGTGGGTTTGGATTTGCTTATTCCTCTTCCCAGCTTATTCAGTGAAACTTTTTTCTTATGTTTTAGCTTATTTCAAGTTTATTTTACTTTGTTCTAGCTTATTTTTATAATTAGTCTCAGTTCTCAGCTTTGTGATAGCTTATTTAGTGTTAAAATCCATTTCAAATCTCAATAGCCCAACTGTTGGAGTCTTAAGCTCCTTAACAGCTTATTTTTAGGTTTTAGTAAGTTTGTGTTTATTAAAGTGGTGTATTTTCAGTGTTAAAATAGTTTGGCAAAAAGAAAATCCAAAAAATAAAATAGTTTGTAAAAGTGCACCTAGTGGGATTCGAACCTGGGACCTTGAGGTTTCTAGTGACAAAACCAAACGGGACTCAGGCACCATCTCCCCCAAGTGTTATTATGTGTTTTAGTTTTTCCCCTTTTTATTTATAGTGTAAATTTTCCCTTTTAAGCTAATAAGCTTTTCCAGCTTATTTTTCAGCTTATTTGTAAACTTTTTGGCATTTTTATATTTTTCCCAGTTTCTTTATAGTATTAAGTATTTTTAGAAAAAGTTTTATAATTATTACTTTTTATTTAGTATTTTTAATAAATCAAAATAGTTTAATTAGTTATTAAATAGTTTTTAGTTAATAATAAATAAATAAAAAGTCAAAAAAATAATTTTCTTTTTTCTAAAATTTTCTTTTATCATTAGCTTCGTAAAAATATATTTTTCATGTCCGTAGGGTTTGCGTAGCATCAATTTCACTTTTTATTTCGCGCACTCGCGTTTATTTTAATTTTAACTCGCGTTTTATTTAAATAACTTTTACGTTTTTAAATTTAAGTTACGTTATTAAAAGTAGTTTGTAAATTAAGAAAAAACCAAATTTAAATAAAGTGATAGCTTCTATTTAAGTCGTTTGGCTTATTTTTCTGCTTACGTATAAGCAATTTCTGATTTTAAGTTTTCAGTTTACGTTTTAGGTTAATTAGGTTTCGCGTTATTGTTAATATAGTTCGTTTAGATCGTTCTCATTCGTATTTCCCTAGTGTAATCATTCAAACTCACTTAAAACCCTTTCCTGTCCAAATTCACCCGATCACAAACCCGTTTCGATACCATCCACACCTCGTCGGGACATACGACCCGGGGAAACCTTATACTTCCGCGGAGCATTGACCTAGGCTATTTGACTTTATTGACCATTATTTGGTCAATATAAGTTAGGTGGTTCGGGCTCAATCAACTTTTAGCGCCGCTGCCGGGGAGGTTGTGTGCGTATCTAAACGGTTTTTCTGATTAGTGTCTTTGGAATTCATTCCATTGTACATTTATACACCCTTTTGTTCATATTTTCCCATTATCAAAGCAAAACCGTTCACGAAAACTTTTTAAATCAAGTTTTCAACGAACACAAAAAACCCAAAAAGAATTTTCTTTCTCATACGTACAAAATGTTTATCCAAAAACCCAAAAATACTCACCTTTACCCTCTTACCCTTTTGATTCTCATTTCCTCACCCTCTATACACATTTGATTCTTTCTATGTCTCACCCACACCTTCTGGTTTGCCATTGGTGTGGTAATCCTTATAATGGTGGCAATTGCCCCAGCTGTGGCATGGTAGAGTCGGGAAACGGGTCTGTCTATAACCAAGATCCCTATTCTTACCATGACACGACTGATTTATTCCATCAGCTACCACACCATGATACTCAGCAGTTTTACTGTTGTGAGTACTGTGGTGGTTCACACTACAGTTCTGATTGTCAATCGGGAAACACGCTTGTCTATGAGCAGTTTCCTGATAACGATTATAACTCTAGCACTTACAACCCACAGCCTCAACAGTTTTACTGTTGTGATTTCTGTGGAGGTCCACACTTCAGTTCTGATTGTCAAACAGGGAATCCATATCCTTGTGACAATTTTGACACACCTTGTTACGACCAACCTCCACAGTACGATATGATTCACACAACTCCTCAAGAAACCGAGCAAGACCTTTTACTAAAGGCTCTTGATATTTTAAAAGAACTTAAGGAGGAGTTGGTCACTACATCGTTTCGAGACTCTCATGAGAAATCTATGGCAGAATTACTTGCTGAAGAACGAGATGCTAGAAACGAATTGAGCGTGGAAGAATTACTTGTCTTAGAACAAGCAGCTAAAACACGTGCCATATTTCGCCGTGCTGCTCTTCTCGACGATGATGATGATGATGAAGTTACCCTTGATATTTCTAAACTTTGTACGGGTTCATCAAATTCATCATTTGTGATTCCTTCCATGGAAAATCAGGGAGAAAATGATGAGACGGAGAAATTACTAGCAGAAGATCAAATGGAACTCATACAATCCATGAATGCTAGCTCTTCTCCACTCCCTCAGTCTATTGATATCACACCCGAGGTTCCCACTCACCCTTTGATCATGGGGGACGAGCATCTTGACACTGTTCCTGATAAGGAATCGGACGAATTAATAAAGTCTAGTGTTGAGATCCTTGTCCCAATCCCAGGAGAGTCACAGGGAACTTTGGATCATGTATGTGATATTCATTCCCCTCTTGAGTGTTCAAAAGATCAATTTGAGACTTTCTCAGATTTTAGCGATGATTGTATATCTTATGGAGACATCGAGTATGTTGAGGCATCAGTTCCACAAACTGATGCTGATCATCTTCTTGAGGAGTTCGCTGATGAACTTGCTCACATCGATCCACTTGCATTGGAAAGTGATGATGGTCTCCTTGATTTCCAAGCCGATCTGGGAGAAATTGAAAGTCTCCTATATCATGATCCGTCACTCACTTCTGATCCCGACAATCCAATAGAGAATATTAATCTCTTTGTTCCCGAAACATTCAATACGACTCTCACCAATCCTCTATTTGAATTCGAATCTGAATTCACTATGATTTCTAATAATCCAATCTTTGATGAGGATTGTGATGAGTCCACAACGGAACATGAGTTTCCAGATTCACATCTTGTGAATGATTCTCTTCATGAGGAGTTCTCCGGTGAACTCGCTCATCAGTTTGATTGCCCGGGGGGAGATGCTCTCAATTATGAGAATTTGCAAATTCCCACCCAGCCTCCCGGGTTGTTTACGAGCTTACCCTTTGAAATCCAAACTCAGGCTAATGAGCCTCTTCTCGAGGAAGAAGATCAAATCATGATTTTCGTCATGGTTTTCTTCCTTTTCTTCACCTATAAGGTGACTTCTTCTCTCCTTCACTCCTTTGGGAGTGAAGACACTATCTTTGATCCCGGCATTTTCATGTATCATTATCTTGAGCCGGATACTTATCTCATCGGTGTAGAACTTTCACGTGCTTCAAATGTTTGTCCAAACATCTTGAATGAAAGTCCGATTGAGATTGCTTTTTCCACATCATGCTTCCCCAAGGACAAATGAATTCGGGGTCGAGTCAAGCTAGTGACTCGGTAAACAAAAACAGTAGCATGCATATAGGGTTTTCACCCTAAGTGTGGGGGAGTCCCCCATGCTATGGTTACAAGAGTGAAAATACAAAATGGTGTTTTCCACGCTTAGCTTGTAATGTTGCCCTTTTATGTTCAAAATGTCGGCATAATAGCCGGGATTTTGAATATTGAGGACAATATTCATGCTTAGTGTGGGGGGGGGGGGGTATTCGCTATTCTAGCGAATTTTATCACATTTTACTATATAATACCCCCGTTTTTGCCAAAATTTCAAAAATTTTCAAAAATTTTTCACTGGTGCTTCAAAATTTTTGTGGTAATCAGTCCGCCTTGTCTAAACCGACAAAAGGGATTGGCTAGTCCAGGAGCAAACGGCTCTTGGTAAAGACACATCAAATCCGTTGACGGCTGGCAATTTGCCCAAAATTGTATGGTTCCTCAACTCCCCGAAAACAAAGGAGTTGGCTAGCCCACAAGATTATGGCTTGTGGTAAAGGCCGTGGAAAATCCATAATTGGTAATCAGCTCACCAAGATGTTGACTATTCCATCAAGAGCTGGCTAGTCCAGAAGCAAACGGCTTTTGGTAAAGACTACTCAAATCCGTTGACAGCTGGTGGTTTGCTCAAAATCACACGGTTATCAGGTGTGCCACAATTCTTACACCTGGCTACTCCAGAAGTGATGGCTTTTGGTAAAGAGTTTTTCAAATCCATCAAGTTTTCAAAACAGTATTGCTAGGGACTAGCAATAGTTTAGTGTGGGGGATTGATGAGTGCTCAAACACTCATCATTTTTGGTCTAATCTGAACTGCAAAACATACAAAAACACTCAGTAATGCATCAAAATACTAAAAATATTTCAAAATTGTGTTTTATATGTTTTAGATGCAAAACGAGTAAAAACAAATGAAAAACGTACAAAGTTTGCAAAATTGGCAGTTTCAGTCCCTCAACTTTCATAAAATGACAAAACTAGTCCCTGGATATTCAAAATATGGAAAATTATCACCAAAGGTCATTTTGAAATCATTAAATGTCATATTTAGTCCTTTGGTGAAAAATTGGAAAGTTTTGGAAATTTACACTTTTGGTCCCTAGAGTTTCAAACTTTGGCAGATTTGGTCCCCGGTGGAATATTTTTGAAAGGAAAATCATTCTTATCCTTGGAAAATCAAAATGTGGCAAATATGGTCCTTAGGTAAAATGTTTGGGGAAATTACATGTTTGGTCCCTGTATTTTGCAACTTGTCAGATTTGGTCCCCGGATGTGTGAGAATGGAAAAATTAATTCTTGGTCCATGTATTATTGTAAGTTATCAAGTTTGGTCCTCATGATAAACTTTGGAAAATTTACAAAACAGCCCTTGAATTTCAGATTGTTGCATCCTTGGTCCTTGTGAAATTTAAATAAACCAAACCAACCCTTTTGTATTTTTATCCAATCCAAACTAAATAAGCCTGATCCAGCCCACTACTCAACACCAAGCCCATCCCCATTTTAGCCCACCACACAAAAAGTTAACACCCCGTATTATACTACCCCTCCCCCTGTTTGACTTCGGTCAAAACTCACCTTTCTCCTCCACCTCAGCCTACCCCTACCCTGCAACATAATCATCACCAACCCACCCTCATATCCACTGCTACACTCAATCCAACCCCCTTGCACACCAAACAAACACAAACAAACAAACTCCACCCTCTGGCTTCAATCATCTCCAGGAAACAGACAAATAAGAGTTTGGGCGCCAAATTCAAACAATGGTCAGGATTGCTTCTCAATAATCCAAGGGTGCACATTGGCGTTGGGAAGGAGACAAGAGACTTCAGAAACCCTAAAACACCAGTATAAAAGAAGGAAGAAAGGGCTAAGGAAGGAGTTAGTTAATTAGTAATTAGTAGTAGATTAGAAATTAATAGTAGTTTAATTTAAATATGTATTTCAATCTCTCAAGTTCAGTTAATTCTAGTTTATTGTACTAAAACTCTCAGTTTATTATCTAGAATTCAGTTAATGAAAAACTCAAGTTTCATGTTCCACTATAATTTGTGTTTAAGATTCTATTTCAAAACAGTTAAAGTAGTTTGGAATACTCAGATAAATTTCCTTATAGTCTATTGAGAATCTTTTACTCAGTTGGTTCCAAAGTGAAATTGCTCAGCTCAAAAATTCATGAAAGTCAACAAGGGTCAAACAGGTAGAACAAGCAGGTGAAATAAGCTCATTGAGCTTATTTTGGCTTTGACAGTTCTTGATATGGGTTCATGGTGCTTTCCACCCTGCTGAGGTTCTAATTTTTATTCATTCTCAATTAGCTCCTAGTTTATCTTATGTTGCAAACTGCTTATTTGAATGTAGCTAGGGTATGCTTATACTAGTGCTTATTCTGAGAATTTGCTTGATTATATCTCATTTGAACCTGTTTATCTTAGTTATTGCTTACCTTGTCTTGTTTTAATAATCTTATTTGTCTCTGGTAGCTCAGCAACTCTCAATAATCCTAAGTTAGCAAAATCACTTGTAGCTTATCTCACTGCTTGTTGATCAGTAATTTAATCTTTAGTATAGTTTATGTAACTTAAGTAATCATCTTGGCTCTTAATCTCAGTTTATAGCAGTAGAAAAATAAGAAAATACAAAAACAGTCATAGGTTTAAGGGGGTGTTTGGCGATGTTGATTTGAATGAGTTGTTGATGCATTGAGTGGTTGTGAATAGTTTAGACAGGTTCAATTAGGTTCCCATAGCATGTTTATGGTTAAAAATCAAGCCCTCATTTGCAGAAAAGTCAACTCTACTTATAAATCCATTGTGTGAGTCCACTGTTGGATTTTAAGGTCTTTTGATGGCTTATTTCAGTTCACTAGTAGTAGTTTTAGCTTAGGGTTATCTCATTTTAGCTTAATACACCTATCTCAGTCATCTAGGACAATCAGAAGTTTAAATTAGTCAAAATTGCATGTTTGTCTCAAAAGTCAAAGAGTGTATTGTTCAGTTTTTTTTATTTACTGCAAGATTTTTTCATGAACTCACTTTTTAGTTTTAGATTTTAAGCTTCTGGGATATTTAAATTTGGAAGGTCATCTTTGCATTCCTTATATTTTTTCAATTGTTAGGATTGTCTTTAAGTGCTTATTGGTGGCTTTGATATGCCTGTGTGCTACAAGAACTCCCCTGCACCAGGGGGTCCATCTCACTAGCTCCTTTCATAAGCTTGCAGTGGGCTTATCTGTGAGGCTTAAGCTGAGTTCTTTGTTTTTTTTAGATAGCCAAACCACCATTCTCAAAGTTTCAGGGCTCATAAGCCACCTTTAGGCTTATTTGATAAGTGTGCAAGTGGCTTATTACTTGGTCCTTGTCAACCAATGCACTGAGTGGTAGTCAATTTCAGAAGCTCTTTCTGAGCTTCTCAGTGGGTCCCACTGAAAGATCTTTGTCCTTTTGGAAACCTCAATGCACCATCTCTTTATGCTAGTGCTTATTTGTCATCTCAGTGTTTGTCTAATTGCTTATTTTGGCCTCCCATTTGACCCCACCAACTCAGTCAACTGATCCATCAGGGTGATAAGGCAAAGATCTCAAGCTCTTGCAGAGCTTGATAGTGAACCTTTGCCTCTGATTTTTGGCTTTTTGAGAAGTTTAGTATGCAAGCTTTCTAGTTCAGTCTTATTCTTGGTTTCTTAGCTTATTGAATGAGCTAAAAATAGGCCTGCAAAGAGGCACCTCAGTAACTGTTGGGTGGTGGGTTTGGATTTGCTTATTCCTCTTCCCAGCTTATTCAGTGAAACTTTTTTCTTATGTTTTAGCTTATTTCAAGTTTATTTTACTTTGTTCTAGCTTATTTTTATAATTAGTCTCAGTTCTCAGCTTTGTGATAGCTTATTTAGTGTTAAAATCCATTTCAAATCTCAATAGCCCAACTGTTGGAGTCTTAAGCTCCTTAACAGCTTATTTTTAGGTTTTAGTAAGTTTGTGTTTATTAAAGTGGTGTATTTTCAGTGTTAAAATAGTTTGGCAAAAAGAAAATCCAAAAAATAAAATAGTTTGTAAAAGTGCACCTAGTGGGATTCGAACCTGGGACCTTGAGGTTTCTAGTGACAAAACCAAACGGGACTCAGGCACCATCTCCCCCAAGTGTTATTATGTGTTTTAGTTTTTCCCCTTTTTATTTATAGTGTAAATTTTCCCTTTTAAGCTAATAAGCTTTTCCAGCTTATTTGTAAACTTTATGGCATTTTTATATTTTTCCCAGTTTCTTTATAGTATTAAGTATTTTTAGAAAAAGTTTTATAATTATTACTTTTTATTTAGTATTTTTAATAAATCAAAATAGTTTAATTAGTTATTAAATAGTTTTTAGTTAATAATAAATAAATAAAAAGTCAAAAAAATAATTTTCTTTTTTCTAAAATTTTCTTTTATCATTAGCTTCGTAAAAATATATTTTTCATGTCCGTAGGGTTTGCGTAGCATCAATTTCACTTTTTATTTCGCGCACTCGCGTTTATTTTAATTTTAACTCGCGTTTTATTTAAATAACTTTTACGTTTTTAAATTTAAGTTACGTTATTAAAAGTAGTTTGTAAATTAAGAAAAACCAAATTTAAATAAAGTGATAGCTTCTATTTAAGTCGTTTGGCTTATTTTTCTGCTTACGTATAAGCAATTTCTGATTTTAAGTTTTCAGTTTACGTTTTAGGTTAATTAGGTTTCGCGTTATTGTTAATATAGTTCGTTTAGATCGTTCTCATTCGTATTTCCCTAGTGTAATCATTCAAACTCACTTAAAACCCTTTCCTGTCTAAATTCACCCGATCACAAACCCGTTTCGATACCATCCACACCTCGTCGGGACATACGACCCGGGGAAACCTTATACTTCCGCGGAGCATTGACCTACGCTATTTGACTTTATTGACCATTATTTGGTCAATATAAGTTAGGTGGTTCGGGCTCAATCACTTGTTAATGTTACCAACACCCTGAGTTCGATCCTTGTCAGAGGCAAAATTAATTTTTATAAAATTTCCGAATTTATTGCTTCAAAATTAAATCCGAAATTTAAATTACAAACGATATTAATTAGAAAAATACAAAAAAAATGTGATTACAATGTGATGACATGGCTGATAATGAATTACTGGACATTGATTGGGCAATGAGGTGACATATTCTTCAAATACCTCCTGTTATATATATTGTAGAGATATATATACACACACATACTTTTACACATTTTTTATTTAATTTAAATGACAACTAATTAAAATTCAAATCAATTTGACTTTTAATAATAAATCACACATTTATATCAAAATCTTTCCATGTTTAAAATGATTACACACATTTAATAATATTTCACAGATAAATCAATTCACATTAATGTCATTAAAGTCATTTAACTAATTTACCAAAAAATTAGTTCTTTCCATATTAACAATTTACAATTAACATTTAACTAAAATTACTAACATGAATTTAAAATTCCCTTGGGAATTTTCGGATCAAATGAATACAAAAAATGACAAGAACATAATATGAATTTATCAAGAACATGATTTTTCAGATCAATCCGATTTAGGTGTTTCAATGAAACAACCGATATGCCCCTACATCCTAATTTATTTGTCTAACTTTACAATTTTGGTTCTCCCAAAATGTTTGTCCACTTCCAAATTAAATACATTATATTACCAAAGTTCCAGTTTTGCCCTTTATTTCTCATCCAAAACTTTAGTATTATTATGATAACTTTTTAGTAAAGCAAAAAAGATAAGGAACGTTGGCCTTTTGATTTCAACATGAGAAAAAATAGTCAAACAACATTTACCAGCTCCAATGTACATCAAGTCCAAAAAAAACAACATACAAATTCATTTTTATCCATACGCATAACAATACAAAAGGATTTCACTAGTATATGCATTCATTTTCTACTAAGCTAAATATGAGATTACTTAATTAATTAAGTTTTCTTCGCACTCAATTTGTAATGGCAATAATCCTTGTCGTTCCAACCTAGCCTTTTTGATATGTGGCACTTGATAATTGTTGCCACCACGAACCTTCATAATTTCTTTCAAACAAGTTTATAGAGTTAAAAACACATTGTCAAGATCATGTGATGACATTTTTAAAAGCCGTTTGAACCACATAAACTAATTCATCTATTGTTCTAAAAGGTTCTTGTTCTTGAAGTGTTAAATCACTCAAAAAAATCATAGATCTAACACATTTAAATCACGACTATTTGGTGGTTGAAAGCGAAGTCGAATATCAGACCCATCTCAAGATGCTTCTTAAAGAAACTCCTCATCATCAACACCAATATGTGGTTTCGCGTTGTCTTGTTGAATAAAAATGGGTACCGTATGACCTTGTGGCCATTTAGCTCTAATAGCCAGTAAAACGTTCTCGATTAACCATGACCTTGTTACATCTTTAGTCACCGATAAAATAGTTTTGGTCTCCATTGTCCCCGCAACATGGTTTTTACTAACTTTTTTCCAGTTCTAAAGTTGTTAGTGAAAGGATACCAATCTTTCCAAAAAAAATTTTGTTGTTCCCGTTTACTTGATTAATGATAACTGAGAGTTAAACTAACCAAGTTCCATGGCATAAACAAAGATACAATTGATTAACAATAAGTAAAAAAACGTAAAGATAAAAGACAAGATATTTTTCAACGTTTAATTCTTAGTAGAAGTTAATCAAAGAATTATAACCAAATGTTTGCAGAATAAAACTTGGGATTAAAATGACAAGTATGGTATGACTCCTCACTAAACTCAAACTAAGTTTGAGTGACAACTAAAGGTCCTGCTGAGCTATCTCAGGGACTGTGTTGTTCTTTGGAGGAGTAAAAGTTGTTTGTGAATGTCTAAGCATTAATTGCACAAACTTGTCAACTTCTACTCCTCACTTATGTTTCCTATTTATACACAAGTATTTTCAACAGTAATGATAAAGACAAAAGGTGACCTAAGCTAGTGAACACAAAACACCTACGTATTTTGTCTCTGTTATATTGGGCAATTTTTGGCACAAGACAATATGTCTGATGCGACGAAAAGTGTACCGCTTTTGGGGGGTCATTTAAGGCCAAAATCGAGATTATTTAATCAAATATTGCCCTAAACCATTCCTTTTGTCATTTTAGGTACTTTTGAGAGGAAATTTACAAAATGAAGCATTTTTGACGTTTTTGGAGCGAAAAAATGAAGAAAACGACAAAGTCTCAAAATCATGCTGAAAATTGTACCTGACGGCGTCAAAGGTTGCTAGTGACGGCGTCAAGACTTAACAAAGAGGTGGATAAATCAAAATACACGTGACGCGCCAGAGAGGTTTTTGGAGATTTGTACATGACAGCGTCACCAAGGCCATCAAGAGGAAATTGCACATGACGGCCAAGACCAAGTTTATACGTGACGACGTTAGAAGTGGATCTAGGCAATACGAGTATTATTTTGGCGGCGAGTTGACGGCGTCAGACCCTACTCTTGACGCTGTCAGATTGTAAAATCTATATATACTGTTGATATAAATAATTGACTGAAAACATTATTCATATCTTCCGATATCTCTATGTTTTGATAATCACAAAACTTAAACTAATCAAACCAAAGATCATGACGTAAACACGTATTTAGTAATAAATAATCACTTTCACCAACAAATCACTTAAGGTATGAATAAACAAAGTGTTTAGTGCAATGTATGATCAAAGGGGTAGTTAATTAATTAACACAAAGTTTATTTAATCATATAAACATATTATATATTTTTGAAAAACACTTTTGGTAATAAAGAAAAATGTTTTAATCATACTAAATATATGATTTCAAATATTTAACCAAAATCAGTTAGTTTTTCACCAAATAAACTTTCCCCACTAAAAGACAAGTTTTCTGGCCGTTACAGATGGGCGGCCCCCTTAATTATAAGGGGCGGTCCCCTTAATTTTAAGGGGGCCGGCCATGAATTAAGGGGACCGGCCACGCTCCTCTGTCAGATTCTTTTGTCTATAAATACCACCTTAAACCTGGATTTTTTCCTCACCTTTTTGCACAAAAACTTTCTGTTCTAGATCTCCATTTCAATCCTAAAAATCCTTTGATCATTTCATAAGCCTTTGTTTCCAAGTGATCCAAAGCCTCATTCTTTCAAGTGCAAAGAGAAGAATACTTCTATTAGAAGTATTACAACTTAGTATCATCTTGCTATCTAAGTTGTTTGTTTACATTTTCTTGTATATCTTTCATACTTTGGTGAATAAGGTGTATGTATTAGTTAACTAGATTTAGTTGAAGAATCTAGAATTGTTGTAAGTGAGAAGTGTAACTTGAAGTGAAGAAGAAGGGTTAGATAGTAGTGGTGATAGGAGATTGTAGCAATAGGATCTTGTAGTGAAGAAATTAAGGATCTCTAGTGGAGAAGACTAGAAGACATTTGTAGATTGAAGTTGTGAAGACATTAGT
Organism: Artemisia argyi; assembly: GCA_030686995.1. Lineage (NCBI taxonomy): Eukaryota > Viridiplantae > Streptophyta > Magnoliopsida > Asterales > Asteraceae > Artemisia > Artemisia argyi. The sequence continues at coordinate 64,765,693 of CM060679.1, read as the reverse complement.
GGCTTGAAGGTGTCAAGACATTAGTGCATTGAAGTTGTGAAGACATTAGTGGCTTGAAGGTGTCAAGACACTAGTGCATTGAAGTTGTAAAGATATTAGTGACTTGAAGGTGTCAAGACATTAGTACTTTGAAGGTGTGAAGAGAATAGAAGATTGGTGTATAGAAGATTGGTGTGTAGAAGATTGGTGTGAAGAAAATAGTTGATTGGTGTGTAGATTGGTGTGAAGATTGGTGTGTAGATTGGTGTGAAGATTGGTGTGTAAATTGGTGTGTATATTGGTGTGTACGGTTTTCTCCGCCATAAAGGAGGTTTTTGATCTAGTGAAGAAAACTCTCGAGTAGGTGACTCGGGGAGTGGAGTAGGGCAAGGAAGGTGTCCTTGTAGCCGAACCACTATAAATCCTTTGTGTCTCGGTTTGATCTTTCCATCTCTCACTCTTTGATTTATTACTTACTTGCATTTCACACATAGTCATAATTGATAGTATTGTGCATATGTTGATTTCACATAAAGATCAAACTAAAATTCATTCATAAAACTAATCTTACAAAAACCAACCTAGTACATATAATTATATCTATACACTACTACACATATATATGCTTACATAAAATATATGAAATTGTATATTCTTTCCAAACATTATACATAAGCATTGTATATATAAAACCTTTAATAAATCTTGTATTTATACTTTTGTAGTTAAGTGTTTTGAAATTGTACATTATACATAAGTAGTATTTATAGAAAATCATAAATTAACTAGTATATATATTTATGTATTAAAGTGATTTGAAAGTTTTATCTTAGAAACTATCTTTTATAAAATAAGCAAAACGAAAAAGACGTAAAACTATTCAACCCCCCCCCCCTTCTAGTTTTCCACAATTGGTATCAGAGCCACGTCTAACAAGATTTTTAAAATATACTGTATTTTAAAACTTGTAATGATCTATGAAATTCGAAAAATATCTAGAAGGAGAATTTACGCAAAAACCACCATTATTTGAAAATGATCATTTTCTTGAATGGAAAAATAAATTTGAAAATTATGTGAAATCAATAGATCTTGATCTTTGGCATATTATTTCAATTGGTGATCTTAAACTAACCAAAATGGATTTTGAAAATCAATATAATAATCTTCGAATAAAAATTGATAAAAATACTAAAGCTAAATTACTTATTTTCAAAACTCTACCAAATGTTGAATATGAAAGATTATTTCCTTGTAAAACGGCAAATGATATTTGGAAATGCCTTTTAAAGTTTCACAAAGAGAAATGTAAAACCAAAGATGATAAACTTGATATTGTACATGAAATAGTTACTCTAGAAAATTTAATAGATAAATATTTAGTTGAAATAAACACATGTACTACTAGTTCAAATGTGATCATTGAAGGTACCAATAATGAAGAACACATGTGTCAAATCCGAAGAAAGCATGTTAATAAATCATGGTGCAACAAGGACGATAAAGACGATGTAAATACGGAATACGTGAACATCCTAACAAATGTTAATACAAATAGTGATGACAAGGATCACATGCTCCAAGATCCAAGCAATACTACAAACAAAACATGGAGCGACATGAACAATGGAATTGATCACCGTATAGCGAATGAAGATTGTACAAGTACAAATAAGGTACAATTCAAAACCAAACATTTTTGCTATGATCAATTTACATTAGAATTTTCAAAAATGGAAAATAACTTCAAACACTTTTGCAACATTGACTCAAAAATTATTTTTAAAAATGAATCTTCAACATCCGCTGAAAATAACTTTGAAAAAGAAATAATTTTAGAAGACAAAATGTCTAGACTTGAAAGTAATATTGAAATTGATCTTGAATGTAAAAATTGTCAAGACTATAAACATGAAATTAAAATGGAAAAGGAAAAAGCTAAAATATTGGCAAAATTCGAAAATAGTTCTAAATCTTTAAAATATCTACTTAACATTCAAAAGTCATTTTATGATAAAACCGGATTAGGATTTACGACAGATGAGTATTTGACAAATACATCAAAACAAATAAAATTTGTTAAACCTAATGGAAAAATTTAGAACTATTATTATTTGCATCCATTGATTATTTCTCTAGTCAAGAAAGTTATTATTTGTTTGTTAAAACAAACAAATAATGAATTCTTGTACTTCTTGACGACATCCTCTTCATATGCATTTAAGTGCATTGGATGTTCGCTACTAATCAACTCGGACCCATGAGAATCTGGGTACCAAGCTCTCTGTCATGTGTAGGTAATTAACGATCAAAGGAACTACTACTTTTTGGATCGCTCTATTCGCTTTCTTTCATTTGATGACCATTGACTTTATGGTGTGTTCGTTACTACCTCATGACGAAGGATTCTTGTTCTACCATTCTTAATCTGCACGACTTGTGATGATTGGTGCGACCGATAGTGTTTCTATGATCAAGTCTCCTTGATCCTTTTTGCATTGGGATATTACTTCGCTTCTTCAACTTGCTTTTGGGAAAACCTTCTTGACGTTTTATATTGCTCTCATGACCACTCTTAAAGAAGAGCTGGACCTGAGGTAAGTTTTCTTTTCAAAAACTTGCCTACATTACATTAAGATAGAGTATGCTTCAATTAGTATATTAATATGTTTTAATTTGCAAGTTGCTATGCTTTTAGATCATGAATACCAATATATGCATACATAACATTAAGATAATTAACCCTCTTATTGCTATGTCTATTACCATTTATTTTAGTTTTCATCTATATTGATAATCTTCTATGATCTAGAATAGAATACTTGCCATTTGTGCTATATGATCTTACTAGTTGCATTAATAGATGTGTTATAATTAAGACTTGCTAGTGACTCAATATTACAATGTGTCTTTTATACATGCATATATACATATGTCTATATTGCATTCATTGATGATTTTCTTTGTCCTTTCCTATCTCATTGCATTTAGATGTTCAATGTCTACCATATCTCTCTCACATCTTTAGTTGCCATTAGAAATGATTACATGTGACAATGGGCTGAATCGATTCTCTTGAAGTATATCTTTCACCTGAAATTTCTTGATTATCAAAATCAATACATCATATTTAAAAACTTCTCTCTTTGAGTTAAAACCCTTCGAATATCTATTTTATGCTTTTTCGAACAACATGCTTAATCATAAGCTATCATAACATTATTTTGATCTTTATCAAAGCAGAAACATTTTTCTTTTTGAAACAAAACAAAATTTGTTTTATTAGGATACAAACTTGAATGTATTTCAAAACATTAAGCCAAGTATTAGTGAATCAAGAAAACTTCATATTTGGTAATCTTCGATAGGTAAATTTAGGAACTCGATTTCTTCTAAAAGGAGAATGACTACTGGAGAATCTATTGACTAGAAATTCAATTTAACCTAACGGTTGAATTGCTTCTATGTGAGAAGTTGGGTGTGTGTAACCCGTAAAAACGGTCGTGTTTAGCCTGAATTGAGCACCACTAGTAATAGTCTCATACTCATTCTCCAACTTGATTAAATTGCACTTCCTATATATACCTAACGCTAGTTTACTTTTATGAACCTTGCTTCTCATTAGATTCTTTCGTTCCCAGATTTATGGCATTAAGTGAAAACTTACTTTCAAACATTGTTGAATAAAACTAAAAACATTTTGTTTAAAACATTATTATTTTCTCACATATGTCATAAACTTATGTGAAAATGACATCCACAATCTAATCAAATCATTTCATGAGAATCATGGTTTGCCCATATGGATCTTGTTTGTAACAAGTCTTGAAGTTCATATAATCATATCTTCCCACTTGTTTATCATAAGCAATCTTAAATTTGTTTGCACTAATCCTACTTACCATTATCTTCATATAGTTGCATACTTAACTAGTTTGCTTTATTGCTTCCTTAGTTACCAAACTTAATTGAAATATTAGTAGATAACATGATTATTAGGAATTAATTGTTCACTCTAATCATTTCTATGATATTCTCTACATTCATGAATAGTATGCTCTATATAGCCTCAAGAGTTGAACTTACTTGAATCCAAATCCAAAAACACAACCTTTTTGAAAATTTTCTGCCAAAAACCCATTTCTGGCATTCTGGGAGTCACCAGATGGGCGGCCCCCTTAAATCATAAGGGCGGCCCCCTTAAATTTAAGGGGACCGGCCTCCATTTAAGGGGACCGGCCATCTGATGGTCGGGGATACTGTTGTCTTTATCACTTTTTGACCCATTTCAACATATACTTCCCAAAATTCACAAACATATTTTGTCCCACACTATCCCTCAAATTTTCCTTCCTAAACCACATTTCTCATACACTATAAATACTCTCCTCCCACCATTAATGCCATCACACCCAAACATGTCATCTTCCAACAACCAAAAACCTAAGATTTCAAGAACCGCAAGGATCTCCGTCAAACCCGTTTGGAGGAGGAAACTTGATTCTTGTCATAACCCTTGTGATGTTGTTTCAAGTCAACCAACAACTCAACCTCAAACCCACTCAAATGAGTCATCCCACAACCTATCTTCCACTAATACCCTCATTAATGCTTCCTCTTTTGATGAGCATGCTCAATCCCAAAACAACAATCCCAACATCTCAATCAACACTTCACATATTGCTCATTCAACAAAGACATCATCCACTCATGAAGAACCTCTTCCACCCATATCATGTTTTCATGATTACCCAAGCTCAAACATGTCTCCACCACCTAGAGTACCACCACCACTTCCTACAACCTCACATGCCACTCCAATGTTGCATGTGCAAACCTTCACCCAAGATAACTATCATGCTCCACCACCATCACCTTCCTCCGAACACTTGAAGTTCGTTGAGGAGCTAAAAGAGGCACATGAGCTTAGTGCTCTTTTAGCATTACATCTTGCTCAACGCAATTTGGATCCACCACAATCAAGCTCACCATCATCACCACATAACAAAAACCAACTTGAGAAGCATGTTAACAATTGCCCTTGTTGCATCTTCCTTCAACAACAAACCATTGCTTTGAATGAACACTTCACTTGGATTGAGTATCTTCTTACTAGATCTCAACAAACCCCATCACTTGAACAACATCACAACCCTCAACCAACAAACTCCACTTCAAATCCACCACCTCCAAGCTCTACAAACTCACCAACACCCATGGAACCAAGAGTTTACCTCCACTAAACCACCAAGCATTTGATATGCTTATGTTTTCTCATTTTCAAATAAAACTCCTCAACCATTTTGGGATTCAAGAAAGTTTGGTGACACTCCTTGTTGGCACTATAGGATGTTCTATGTTATTTAGAATTCTATTTGTATTGCCTTTGTAACAATGATTATGGGTTGACATAATCATTTCTCTATTATTGAATGGTTTAATATATGTTTCTTATTCCCTTGTGCCATGATTATTACTTGTTAATATTATGCTATATGTATTTGCTTGTGCCATGCTTGTGCTTCTAATATTTTTCTTGCAAGAATTACTTTCTCGAAACCTTGGTGCCCTCAAACGAGGGGGAGCATACATCAAGGGGGAGTTTTCTACCCGTTTAAACTTCTATCACGAAGCTTATTCGGCCTAACCTTTTTGATTCTACAAAAAGGGGGAGAAGTGAATGTAAACTTACTAAATACTTGTCTAAATATTAATTTTTGGATTTAATAAGTTTAGGTTTTGTAATCATCAAAAAGGGGGAGATTGTTGATATAAATAATTGACTGAAAACATTATTCATATCTTCCGATATCTCTATGTTTTGATAATCACAAAACTTAAACTAATCAAACCAAAGATCATGACGTAAACACGTATTTAGTAATAAATAATCACTTTCACCAACAAATCACTTAAGGTATGAATAAACAAAGTGTTTAGTGCAATGTATGATCAAAGGGGTAGTTAATTAATTAACACAAAGTTTATTTAATCATATAAACATATTATATATTTTTGAAAAACACTTTTGGTAATAAAGAAAAATGTTTTAATCATACTAAATATATGATTTCAAATATTTAACCAAAATCAGTTAGTTTTTCACCAAATAAACTTTCCCCACTAAAAGACAAGTTTTCTGGCCGTTACAGATGGGCGGCCCCCTTAATTATAAGGGGCGGTCCCCTTAATTTTAAGGGGGCCGGCCATGAATTAAGGGGACCGGCCACGCTCCTCTGTCAGATTCTTTTGTCTATAAATACCACCTTAAACCTGGATTTTTTCCTCACCTTTTTGCACAAAAACTTTCTGTTCTAGATCTCCATTTCAATCCTAAAAATCATTTGATCATTTCATAAGCCTTTGTTTCCAAGTGATCCAAAGCCTCATTCTTTCAAGTGCAAAGAGAAGAATACTTCTATTAGAAGTATTACAACTTAGTATCATCTTGCTATTTAAGTTGTTTGTTTACATTTTCTTGTATATCTTTCATACTTTGGTGAATAAGGTGTATGTATTAGTTAACTAGATTTAGTTGAAGAATCTAGAATTGTTTTAAGTGAGAAGTGTAACTTGAAGTGAAGAAGAAGGGTTAGATAGTAGTGGTGATAGGAGATTGTAGCAATAGGATCTTGTAGTGAAGAAATTAAGGATCTCTAGTGGAGAAGACTAGAAGACATTTGTAGATTGAAGTTGTGAAGACATTAGTGGCTTGAAGGTGTCAAGACATTAGTGCATTGAAGTTGTGAAGACATTAGTGGCTTGAAGGTGTCAAGACACTAGTGCATTGAAGTTGTAAAGATATTAGTGACTTGAAGGTGTCAAGACATTAGTACTTTGAAGGTGTGAAGAGAATAGAAGATTGGTGTATAGAAGATTGGTGTGTAGAAGATTGGTGTGAAGAAAATAGTTGATTGGTGTGTAGATTGGTGTGAAGATTGGTGTGTAGATTGGTGTGTAGATTGGTGTGAAGATTGGTGTGTAAATTGGTGTGTATATTGGTGTGTACGGTTTTCTCCGCCATAAAGGAGGTTTTTGATCTAGTGAAGAAAACTCTCGAGTAGGTGACTCGGGGAGTGGAGTAGGGCAAGGAAGGTGTCCTTGTAGCCGAACCACTATAAATCCTTTGTGTCTCGGTTTGATCTTTCCATCTCTCACTCTTTGATTTATTACTTACTTGCATTTCACACATAGTCATAATTGATAGTATTGTGCATATGTTGATTTCACATAAAGATCAAACTAAAATTCATTCATAAAACTAATCTTACAAAAACCAACCTAGTATATAATTATATCTATACACTACTACACATATATATGCTTACATAAAATATATGAAATTGTATATTCTTTCCAAACATTATACATAAGCATTGTATATATAAAACCTTTAATAAATCTTGTATTTATACTTTTGTAGTTAAGTGTTTTGAAATTGTACATTATACATAAGTAGTATTTATACAAAATCATAAATTAACTAGTATATATATTTATGTATTAAAGTGATTTGAAAGTTTTATCTTAGAAACTATCTTTTATAAAATAAGCAAAACGAAAAAGACGTAAAACTATTCAACCCCCCTTCTAGTTTTCCACATATACTTTTCTAGTTTTCATTCATTGTGTGCAACTTTGAAGGGAGAAAACCCTAGACGAATTTTACTGCAATTTTGAGGGTTTCAAACCCTTGTTTCATCCATGCTTAATTGAAGATAAGTCTTTCAACAAATCATTCAATATGTCTATGTGTTGTTTGATTATATCTTATGCTTGTCTTCTCTTTAACATGTTAGGCTAGGTTTTCTTTGTGTTTGCTTAGATGTAATGAAACTTAGATATTGATTATTGGTTGGTTGTTTGTTTATAATTGTTGTGGATGAATGAATTCAATGTTAGGCTTAAGAAATCTGGCAGACTTCCAATTGGTAACTTGCTTGAACGTCTTAAGAAACATGATCGGAGGTGTACTACAATATATTGGTTATATTTAATGCATAGGTAACTACTAATGAGGCCATGTTTGGAGCTAGTAGTCGGCTCGGCATAGGAAGAGGTAGAAGCTTATAGAGTTAGGGAAAATCGTACACGGCCCTACGAATGGTATTAAGGAATATAACCCGTCATCCATGCAATTGTAACAAACTAATCAACCGGTAAAAGATAGTTAGGGAGTAGGGAATTCTAAGTAAACACATTTTCTCTCATTATTGTTTTTGCCATAATTAGTTTAAGTTTATTTATTTTATTTTGATTGCATCTTTAGTTATTTGGGTTAGTTGATTAGCAACTAATTCCGCCACTCCTTCAAAACCCGAGATTTTTACTTGCTTTTCATAAAATATAAAAATACAAAAAGAATCATCCCTCATCTCTAGACCTAGTTTAAGTGAGTTTTAACCCTAGCGAACACTATTCTTTGATTTGAACGATCAATCCCCCGGTACTTGTCACTATACTATACTACGAAGGTCAGGTACACTGCCTGGTGGGGATTGCAAGCTTCTAAAGATCCCTTGAGAGGTAAAACCTTTTGCGAGGGTGCAATTCCATGCATTAATGCCTTTCTTAGGGACAGTGATGACACCATCCTGACTTTATGCCTTTCAGGGAAAGTTTGACTTCAGGTTGATAAGGACACCCACTAATCCTTTTAAACATTTCCGCTTTGTCCCGCCCATTCTTCAGTCTTCAGATCCTCACTCTTCAGTCTTCAGTCAATACTTCTTTAGTTGCTGAAGAGTCTTGGGGGTTCAGTGAGTTATTGTCATCCTCACTGAACCCATCACCTTCTTCTTTGGCTTAGGTGCCATTCACTGAGTTCCGCCTCAATGAATGGAGAGACTTTCTTTTTAGACTCATCCTAAGCATCCTGAAGGTAACTCACTGAGCAACTGTTCACTCAGTGACTTGATTGCGTTTAATGTTTTCCAACACTTAGGTTAATTTGTGTTCAAATCCTTGTTTTACGAGACTTGGGTGCTGAGTGAACCCAACAGATTTCATTGCCCAAGGTATCAAATCTTGGTCTTGCAACTACGGCAAGAAACATGATTTTTGTGATAAACTTTTTGAATTTGCATGTTCTTAACCGCTATTCCTCACCGTGAACAAGGTAATAGCGCTTAGACGGTCTTGACATGGAAAACCATTTTTCATCAATGTGAGTGACGTTAAACATATCAATGAATGTATGAGTAGCACTTGATAAAGATGAAGAAATCATAGATAAACAAAACTCAACATTGTTTTTTATTTTTGTTAGTGAGACTAGGCTTGATTGCATTTGTGTGTAGTTTTAGTGCACCTTCCTTAGTTCATCCATGCAAGTTGATTTCGGAATATTTAATGAACTTGCAAGATGCCGAATATTCGTTCGATGACTTAATGGAACTTCTAAAACTCGAGACAAATTGATTTGTACCCTCTTTCGTCCAACCACATTCATCTGTTTTAAAGATACATCAACCATAGACCCATCATGAACTTGACCTGTAACATGATGCCAAATGTGACTTACAGTCTTCTTAGATAAGGAGAATTCATCCGCTACCTTTTTTATTGTTCCTCTTTTTAATTCTCTGTTGAATCTTTCATGCAATAAAGATTGTAAGATTTCATACCGTTTAGAATTAATTAAAAATGTTTTACCATCATTGGAATTTGTAGACAACTCAATCTTCAAAATGACTTGGTGGAAATTCAGATACTGTATTTTTTTAAGTTCATATAAATTGGGTTTTATCTAAAGCAATTATGAAGGAAAGACTTGATTTTTTTTTAAAGAATTGGTAGGAAAATATTTCAATAATGTGGAGGGAATAACATTGAATGTTAGGATTCATTCTAGAAGTGTTATTATTCTCGGTCTTGTCTTTGTAATAAGTAGTAAAATAATATTAGTTTAGTTTACATTTAATAAGAGAAGCGAGGTAGGCTACTACGCTTAGTAACTATTTTAGTCGTTGAATACAATTAGCCTTTTCTTCGTTAAGTTTTGAAACTTCATTTTCATAATTCTTTTTAATGTTATCAAAAGTTGAAATATTTCATTTTAATTGAAAAATCTCATTTTGTAACTCAAGAATTTGACGTTTCAGCACTAAAGGTCATTCAGACTGTTCATCATGTAACATGTCTTTGATTTTATTTTCTAGTTAAGCACTTTTATCTTGTTCCAATTTTATCAAGTTAACATAATATTGAATTTGAGATTGAATAGTGGCATAATTTTGAAGCATTTCATTATGATCTTGATTTGTTGATTCATGATTACATTCAATACTTGTAGTGGATAATTGAATATCATAACTTGTAGATGTTAAGCTACATGTGTTTATTTCATTTATCTTACTACTTGTTAGAATGTTACCATGAATTAATTCATCAAGTTCCTCGCTATATATTCACGATCGGAGAAAAATGTTACCTCATTTGATGGTCCTCCATTGTTGTCTATCATAATGTGGAGTGTCATCAAATGCATCCTCTATTATAGCTTCAATACCTTCCACATCTTCAACGTGTGCAATAAATCCCATGCTTGGTCCTATTTGTTGTAACACCCCCCAAAATCGATTAACGACAGTGGAAGACTTAACGGGGTATTACGTAGTGGATCTTTGTCACAATCATAGTAAACGTTTTGAAAACATATTTTATCATTCATTTAAAATATCTGAGTACAGAAATAGTTTTAGAAAGACAAGTCATATCTTTGCAGATATGTTTTATTTAGTTGAATGATAAGAAAACGTTTATTTTAAAAAACCCGTGCCCGGGTTGATGCCCTTCTCCGTGCCTTGATAATCCATGCCTTAATTACCTGAGATAACATGCTAAAAGTCAACAAAAATTGAGTGATGTCCATAGGTTTAAGTTTAAAGTTTGAACACAAGTAAGGGTGTTAATTGCATCGATAAACAATTAACACGTTTAAAAATCAAGTTTGTTATTGCATTAAGCTCATGACACGCAACGATTAGACAGGCATCAATGTGTGATGTAAACTAATATAATAGGGGTGCCCTCAGGATAGGTCTTTGCCAGTAACCTATGAGTTGTTAAATATTGTGCGCCTAGTCGCTCATTGATGAGTGCTCAAACACTCATCAT